>NQII01000805.1:523299-608476 GCA_002778355.1 Clitarchus hookeri
GGGGGGGGGGGGGGGGGGGTTGTGGTTGTGGGCCACAATCGCTCTAATATTCCTAAACCATCACACGTCAACCATATGAAAACTTAATATTTCGTGTCCTATCTAAGGGAAACTATTAAATGATACCCACCCTGTTTAGGCGGCAAGATATACTTTTATGGTACATTTAAGATTTATTTGTCTTAAGGAGGTAGTCTCATACTATTTTCAAATTCACAGCAATGTTTGTATTTTACTTCACTACGCCACATGTCCCAAACAATTTCGATTGACTTATTATGTAACAGTATCTATTTCAAACATTGAATGTGTCAATAAATGTTCGTTTTGTTCTCCAGTAATGAAGATACCACCGCACGAGAGAATGGAGCTTTTTGTCATGTCTTGGACCAATCAACCGATTTCCAACGAACTTTTTGCACTAGTAGTGCTACTGCAGGTCATGTTAAAGTGTGTCTCGCTTTATTTACAGTACGGCTGCGATATAAATAATTTAGATAAGTTTATCACACCTGTTAAATAATTTCACTTATATCTCTATCTATTATAAGAATGTTTTGTACGATGTTTTGTAGTGCCAAATAAGAATCTGAATCTTTTATACCATAAATAAGGAACAGTTCAAGCTGTTTTCACCAAATTCTGCACACAAGTAGTGTTACGGTAGGCCATGTAAACTTAACAGTATTTAAATGTCTCACACACGTATGCCCCTGTAAATATTTAAGGCCGATAATACTAGTCTACCAAAACTTTCGACTTATCGCTATGAAATTGGATTTTCTGTATCCTTTCACCTTGATGTGGTTGGTTGCACGCCCGCTTATGGTACGAGGCGTGCTGTGTTTGAGTCCCAGGTAAGGCACGTGGGTATTTGTAATTGTCTCAGTAGTATTGGGTTTTTTTCTGGTTGCATCTCTAATGATATTGCTATCAACGAGACGTCAAGACCCACCTACCATAAAACCTTTTAATAACTTCATTAATATTATTTCCATCCGTGTAAACGAAAGTAGGCACATTAGTTATATTGATGCCTTTTTCATTTATTCATCAGCAATTGAACACTACTTACTCATACAGTAAGGACCAACAATGATTGACTGATAACAATTTCGGGTTTTCCAGGCAATCTTGGGTCAAGAAAATTCAAGAGCACTAACGATGAAATTTCGCAAGTGACCAGCACTAATAAAGTACTAACGGATACAGTAATGACATGTTATTTCATAAGTTTCCGGGTGAGCCTGGCGTCGAGCCAGCTCTGCTCAGTAAGTCATAGGACCGCGAAGTCTAGTCCACAGGTCGTCTAAAAAGCGAAACTTCCTGCCCCAGCTACGGGTTTTATCAATGTATTTTGTTGTTGGCCTAAATCCTTTAAACCAGTACTTAAAAAAATATGAATCATATTAAATTAAAACACAATCAATCAAGTAACACAGTGACCAAGAATTATTATAAAACCTGAAATAGAAACAATGACCACATTGCATCAGGGAAGTGGCTAATGAATTTGGTGCAATTTGAAAATGTAGGAAAATATGTCGGTGATTTCTGAAATATCAATCAACTGCTTTATATCTGATGACACTGCAAACTCAATGTTATTTACAGTACACAAGCTATACAATTTTAAATTTATATCAGGAGGCCTGTAAGTTAATG
Source organism: Clitarchus hookeri (assembly GCA_002778355.1). NCBI lineage: Eukaryota > Metazoa > Arthropoda > Insecta > Phasmatodea > Phasmatidae > Clitarchus > Clitarchus hookeri. Next base: position 524,965 of record NQII01000805.1, read on the forward strand.
GAGATCTCTTTAAAATTCTCTTTACAACTTCAAATTTTTTTTTGCTATTGATATAGCAATATTGGAGTATTGGATGTTGGGGAATTCGCAGAACTTGCGGCCTGTATAAAATATTTTGAGACATTCCGATTAAATTACTTCTTTTTCTTATTTACAGAGGATGATAATGATAGCTTTTATTTACAGCATAATTACACAAATGTTTACTGATATTTAAATTATTTCAATGTCTACCATTGATAAACCGACAGTACTGCAAAAAGTTATTTAATTTATGTACTGATAAAACTAAAAGAAAAGTTGGGAATTATTATTTTTTTTTTTTAGATTGGGGCACTTACTACAGAAATGTTAACTTTACATCATAATTTATTATCATATAAGTGCATCATAATTGGATTTCGCATCATTAAACAATGTCGGGTGTAGTTTATAATATTTATCTTGATAAAACTAACGTGATGGAAAACCAGCACATTAAAAATACTTTAGAATGGGTATAAATGACTAGCTTCACTTTCATAAAATAATTAGGAAACGCAGACATGGCAATAACCCTATAATTATCTGATTATATCAAATCACCATGTTTGGATAAATTAGTTAGTTCAGATGTTTTCAAATCTGTTAATTGCAGCAGCCTTCAGTAGGCCATTTCAAATGCCTATTTGGTATGAAATAAAAAAAAAATTATTTTAATATCTGGTTCACTTGTAACGTTTCAGTTAATCAAAAACATGTATCTATGGTATTTACGAAATAAACAATCAGTGTATTTCACTCGCTGAAACACAAATACCGGCCTGCTCTACACACGATTATATCGTAAATCGTAGGCTTCAACGTTTATCATAAAGACTAAACTCCGGCACCTTATTTCTAATAAAATTTTCACTTACCTTAAAAGGTTACGTCCCTTCAGTTTGTGAATATTGCTTTACAACATATTGTAAGCTCTTCGTGACACTGAATATAAATTACTTTACCACACACGTGACGGTAAAACATAATGTTTGCAGGTTATCGCATATTACGTACACAGAAGTCGAAATCTCGAAAAACGTATTCGCAGTGGAAGCAGTATAGCCAACACATGATAAAGAAATTGTTCCGCGCACAGATATTGAATAAATCTGCAATTTTTTCTGTTCTCAGCAGTTACAAAAGGAATAATTTCTCTTTCGGCAATAAATTAATGGAGGTTTAATGTATGGTTACTAATACATTATATAACAAGGAAAAATAAGTTATTTGTTGGTAATTAGTTTGGAGCACTTTTACGGAACATTCCGTATTTTATATTCATTGGTTCAATTTCCGAATTTTTTATTTACTGACCAGTTTTTCGTTATTTTACGGCTTGTTTCCGTAAAAAATTTCCGCAATTTCACGGAATTGTTTTTACAGCGTGGCGGTGTCCTCGGACGTAATATTCTGAATGAGTGAGTGAGTGAGTGAGTGAGTGAGTGAGTGAGTGAGTGAAGAGATTTCAGCGGCTCTTTTCAGCGAGATCTTAACATCCGGATATTATGAAGAACACGTCAATGATCACAGTAAAAATTTTTGTCAGACATAAGCAGTCATGAATTTCAAGGAATATTTATAACGTTTTCGTTTACACTGTTTTATTTATTATGTTTAGTTTAACTCAAAAGTACTTGTAGTGAGTATTCAAGGATACGTGAATGACCGTGTCACGAAGACATACTACGAGTAACGTGCCTGACAGTGTCACGAGTACATACGACGAGTAACGTGCCTGACCGTGTCACGAGTACATATTACTAGTAACGTGCCTGACCATATCACGAGTACATCTTACGTATAACATGCCTGACTGTGCCACGAGTACAAACTACGAGTAACATGCCTGACCGTGTCACGAGTACAGAATACGAGTAATGTGCCTGGCCGTGTCACAAGTACATGCAACGAGTAACCTGCATGACCATGTAACGAATATAGACTACATGCGAGTAAAGGTGTCTAACCGTTACACGAGTGCATACTACAAGTAACGTGCCTGACCATATCACGAGTACATACTACGTGTGACATGCCAGACTGTGCCACGAGTACAAACTACGAGTAACATGCCTGACCGTGTCACGAGTACAGACTACGAGTAATGTGCCTGGCCATGTCACGAGTACATACTACAAGTAACATGTCTGACCATGTAACGAATAAAGACTACATACGAGTAAAGGTGTCTCACCATGTCACGAGTGCATACTATAAGTAACGTGCCTGACCATATCACGAGTACATCTTACGTATAACATGCCTGACTGTGCCACGAGTACAAACTACGAGTAACATGCCTGACCGTGTCACGAGTACAGACTACGAGTAATGTGCCTGGCCGTGTCACAAGTACATACTACGAAGAACATACCTGAACATGTAACGAATAAAGACTACGTGCGAGTAAAGGTGTCTGACCATGTCACGAGTGCATACTACAGGTAACGTGCCTGCCCATATCACGAATACATACTACGTGTAACATGCCTGACTGTGCCACAAGTACAAACTACGAGTAACGTGCCTGACCGTGTCACGAGTACAGACTACGAGTAAAGTGCCTGGCCGTATCACAAGTACATGCAACGAGTAATCTGCATGACCATGTAACGAATAAATACTACGTGCGAGTAAAGGTGTCTGACCATGTCACGAGTGCATACTACAAGTAACGTGCCTGACCATATCACGAGTACATACTACGTGTAACATGCCTGACTGTGCCACGAGTACAAACTACGAGTAACATGCCTGGCCGTGTCACGAGTACAGACTACGAGTAATGTGCCTGGCCATGTCACAAGTACATACTACGAGTAACATGCCTGACCATGTAACGAATAAAGACTACGTACGAGTAAAGGTGTCTGACCATGTCACGAGCGCATACTACAAGTAACGTGCCTGACCATATCACGAGTACATACTACGTGTAACATGCCTGACTGTGCCACGAGTACAAACTACGAGTAACATGCCTGACCGTGTCACGAGTACAGACTACGAGTAATGTGCCTGGCCGTGTCACAAGTACATACTACGAAGAACATACCTGAACATGTAACGAATAAAGACTACGTGCGAGTAAAGGTGTCTGACCATGTCACGAGTGCATACTACAGGTAACGTGCCTGCCCATATCACGAATACATACTACGTGTAACATGCCTGACTGTGCCACAAGTACAAACTACGAGTAACGTGCCTGACCGTGTCACGAGTACAGACTACGAGTAAAGTGCCTGGCCGTATCACAAGTACATGCAACGAGTAATCTGCATGACCATGTAACGAATAAATACTACGTGCGAGTAAAGGTGTCTGACCATGTCACGAGTGCATACTACAAGTAACGTGCCTGACCATATCACGAGTACATACTACGTGTAACATGCCTGACTGTTCCACGAGTACAAACTACGAGTAACATGCCTGACCGTGTCACGAGTACAGACTACGAGTAATGTGCCTGGCCATGTCACAAGTACATACTACGAGTAACATGCCTGACCATGTAACGAATAAAGACTACGTACGAGTAAAGGTGTCTGACCATGTCACGAGCGCATACTACAAGTAACGTGCCTGACCATATAACGAGTACATACTACATGTAACATGCCTGACTGTGCCACGAGTACAAACTACGAGTAACATTCCTGAACGTGTCACGAGTACAGACTACGAGTAATGTACCTGGCCATGTCACGAGTACATACTACGAGTAACATGCCTGAACATGTAACGAATAAAGACTACGTACGAGTAAAGGTGTCTGACCATGTCACGAGTGCATACTACAAGTAACGTGCCTGACCATATCACGAGTACATACTACGTGTAACATGCCTGACTGTTCCACGAGTACAAACTACGAGTAACATGCCTGACCGTGTCACGAGTACAGACTACGAGTAATGTGACTGGCCATGTCACGAGTACATACTATGTGTAATGTGCCTGACTGTGTCACGAGTACAGACTACGAGTAATGGGCCTGGCCATGTCACGAGTACAGACTACTAGTATTGTGCCTGACCGTGTCACAAGTACAGACTACGAGTAACGTGCCTGTCCGTGTCACGAGAGCATACTACGAGTAACGTGCCTGACCATTTCACGAGTACATACTACGAGTAACGTGCCTGACCATTTCAACAGTACATACTACGAGTAACGTGCCTGACCGTGTCACGAGTACATACTACGAGTAACGTGCCTGACCATTTCACGAGTACTTACTACGTGTAATGTGCCTGACTGTGTCACGAGTACATACTACGTGTAACGTGCCCGACTGTGTCACGAGTACATACTAAGGGTAACATGCCTGACTGTGTCACGAGTACTTCGAGTAACGTGCCTGACCGTGTCACAAGTACATACTACGAGTAATGTGCCTGACTGTGTCACGAGTACATACTACGCGTAACGTGCCCGACTGTGTCACGAGTACTTACTAAGGGTAACATACCTGACTGTGTCACGAGTACATACTACGCGTAACGTGCCCGACTGTGTCACTAGTACTTACTAAGGGTAACATGCCTGACTGTGTCACGAGTACTAAGAGTAACGTGCCTGACCGTGTCACGAGTACATACTATGAGTAACGTGCCTGACCATTTCACGAGTACATAATACGAGTAATATGTCTGACTGTGTCACGAGTACATACTACGCGTAATGTGCCCGACCGTGTCATGAGTACGTACTAAGGGTAACATACCTGACTGTGTCACGAGTACAGACTACGAATAACGCGACTGACCATTTTACGAGTACATACTACGATTAACGTGCCTAACCGTGTCACGAGTACTTACTACAAGTAACATGCCTGACCATTTCACGAGTACATACTACGAGTAATTTGCCTGATTGTGTCACGAGTACATACTACGCCTAACGTGCCCGCCTGTGTCACGAGTACTTACTAAGGGTAACATGCCTGACTGTGTCACGAGAACTACGAGTAACATGCCTGACCGTGTCACGAGTACATACTACGAGTAATGTGCCTGGCCATTTCACGAGTACATACTACAAGTAATGTGCCTGACTGTGTCACGAGTACATACTATGCGTAACGTGCCCGACTGTGTCACGAGTACTTAATAAGGGTAACATGCCTGACTGTGTCACGAGTACTATGTGTAATGTGCCTGACCGTGTCATGAGTACATACTACGAGTAACGTGCCTGACCATTTCACTAGTACATAATACGAGTAATGTGCCTGACTGTGTCACGAGTACATACTACGCGTAACGTGCCCGACTGTGTCACGAGTACATACTAAGGGTAACCTACCTGACTGTGTCATGAGTACAGACTACGAGTAACGTGCCTGACTATTTCACGAGTATATACTACGAGTAACGTGCCTGGCCGTGTCACGAGTACAGACTACGAGTAGCGTGCCTGACCGTGTCATGAGTACATATTACTAGTAACGTGCCTGACCGTGTCACGACTACATATTACGAGTAACGTGCCCGACCATGTCACGAGTACAGACTACGAGTAAAGTGCCTGGCCATGTCACGAGTACAGACTACTAGTAGTGTGCCTGACCGTGTCACGAGTACAGACTGCTAGTATCGTGCCTGTCCGTGTCAGGAGAGCATACTAAGAGTAATGTGCCTGACAATTTACGAGTACATACTACGAGTAACGTGCCTGACCATTTCACGAGTACTTACTACTAGTAACGTGCCTGACCGTGTAACGAGTACATACTACGAGTAACGTGCCTGACCATTTCACGAGTACATACTACGAGTAATGTGCCTGACTGTGTCACGAGTACATACTACGCGTAACGTGCCCGACTGTGTCACGAGTACATACTAAGGGTAACCTACCTGACTGTGTCATGAGTACAGACTACGAGTAACGTGCCTGACTATTTCACGAGTATATACTACGAGTAACGTGCCTGGCCGTGTCACGAGTACAGACTACGAGTAGCGTGCCTGACCGTGTCATGAGTACATATTACTAGTAACGTGCCTGACCGTGTCACGACTACATATTACGAGTAACGTGCCCGACCATGTCACGAGTACAGACTACGAGTAAAGTGCCTGGCCATGTCACGAGTACAGACTACTAGTAGTGTGCCTGACCGTGTCACGAGTACAGACTGCTAGTATCGTGCCTGTCCGTGTCAGGAGAGCATACTAAGAGTAATGTGCCTGACAATTTACGAGTACATACTACGAGTAACGTGCCTGACCATTTCACGAGTACTTACTACTAGTAACGTGCCTGACCGTGTAACGAGTACATACTACGAGTAACGTGCCTGACCATTTCACGAGTACATACTACGAGTAATGTGCCTGACTGTGTCACGAGTACATACTACGCGTAGTGTGCCCGACTGTGTCACGAGTACATACTACGAGTAATGTGCCTGACTGTGTCACGAGTACATACTACGCGTAACGTGCCCGACTGTGTCACGAGTACTTACTAAGGGTAACATGCCTGACTGTGTCACGAGTACTACGAGTAACGTGCCTGACCGTGTCACGAGTACATACTACGAGTAACGTGCCTGACCATTTCACGAGTACATAATACGAGTAATGTGCCTGACTGTGTCATGAGTACATACTACGCGTAACGTGCCCGACTGTGTCACGAGTACATACTAAGGGTAACATACCTGACTGTGTCACGAGTACAGACTACGAGTAACGTGCCTGACCTTGTCACGAGTACATACTACGAGTAACGTGCCTGGCCGTGTCACGAGTACAGACTACGAGTAGCGTGCCTGACCGTGTCATGAGTACATATTACTAGTAACGTGCCTGACCGTGTCACGACTACATATTACGAGTAACGTGCCTGACCGTGTCACGAGTACACACTACGAGTAACGTGCCTTCGACATCAGGACGTGAGGATGTTGGCGGTCTTGCGGACTCTAGGGCGTTAGCAAAGAGGATCGATCGCCTACCCAACAATCATAATTTTTTATAGTTTTCACATTACGATGTTGTTGCATCGGAAAGTGACTTCCGTCTCTTGCTGGCCTTGTATGAGGAAAACCTGTAATGATGAAATTTAACTGTATATAGTTTCATGTTGTGTCATCTAAATACAATATTGGAGTTTGCCCTGTGCTGACAATTTTTTCTTAAAAATTAGTTAATCTCAAAGTAACGCACATTATTTTTTAATTAAATAAGCTTAAGTTCTGCTCAAATTTAAATTTAATGCTCCCCCTCCTCCCAAAAAATTTCTTTCCGGCACTTCATGACACTTTACAGTGAAGAAGGCAGCAAGCTTCGATGTTACAATTTGTCCGTCAGAACAACTAGTATTGGTTACTCGCGGTTTCTTCACACATTCTCGATAAAACCTATGAAAAATTACTCCATGGATTACGAATTTTGTTTGCTTCCTAAATATGCCATGTATCAAAACCTTTTTATACATTTAAACATAACATTATCTAATTTTTTGATTAAATTGACTTTTTACTTACATGTCATCTATACATTTTAAAATTTTAATTTTAATTATAATTAATAAAAACAGTGATAAAATATGTGTGTTGGTAGTGCCTAGTAAGAAATTGTTACTCTGCAAAATATCATTGCACAAACTGCGGACGAATGAAGTGCGTTGTTTTTTGGTATAGCTAATATTGCAAACTCGGTAAAACTTTTTTGTATGAGAAGAGGTACATCTTAGAAGTAGAACTTTAGCAGGGCTTCAGAAAATGTGGAAGTAAACTATGGATTATTATTCTCCAGGGAGGGAAATCACTTTCACTGGCAGGGAAATAATTTTTCTCGCGTGAGCCAGAAGGAAACTTTTTGAGTTGGGGAATTTTGTGGCCGCCTCCTTCGTAATTGGATTGTCAGACGGGGCTGGGTGTTTCCCGGAGTTTCTCCGCACTGCAGTTGCGTAGAGATGCCGCGCCACATCCGCCGGGATGCTGCACTTTCACCGCAGTGACGTCGCCCCCCTGAGTACGACGTCGGGCTACCCCACTGCTCGGCGGCGGAGTGGAGAACAAGGTGCGTCACGCCGCTGTATACAAAAGAAAGTCCTCTGGTGACGACGCCCTTCCCCTCAACTTGTTCCGTTCCGCGGTCCACGTCTTGTCTAGGCCGAGACTGGCTATCCTGACGTCATTCTGCCAACGACTAATCATCTCTCACTTCTTCGCTCGTGTTTTCTCCCTACCACGTATCGTTTGACGTCAGATCAATGGTAGAAGAGGTATAACTATAGGACATGTCAATATGGACAATAATTTATTGTACTTAATCATGGTTCTCGGGATGAAGAATTTTCGGACGTCAGTTTTTTCTCCTCTGGGCGCTCTAAGCACGAATCAGCAACATTAATTACTGATTCTATAGTAGCGGTACTGACGTATTGCGAACATGTTCGAGACAAGATGTGAACACCGTGGGGTCGCTTTTCGTTCTTGATTCAATAAAATACGTTTCGGCAAGTGTTAACTGGCTGCACAGAGATAACGGTGGTTCGATGCCGAAGATAGGGATTGTGAGTGGCACGGTCAACTGCGGTTACGTCTTGTCATGTGGAGAGCAGCCGTTGGCGAAAGGAAAGTCCGCTTAGTAAGCCACCTTTCAATGCAAATGTTATCCTGTATAAAGACTTTTCGTAACAATAAAATATAGCTTAAATACATGGAAGTGTAATGTTAACACCAAAAAGCTGTACAGTGGTTATTTACATTTTGAGTATATTATTAAAAAAAGGTTTATCGCACAGCAAACTTACAAGAAATAATTGTAATATTAAAAAGCTTTATTTTAACAAATAATTCAAAATATCAGTTAAAAAGTTTGCATGTTGAAAATATACACACCAAATTAAGTTTCTTTTTTGGGCAATTTGATGATTTCTGCACTATGAAAATTGTTAGCTCAGTGATTTTGAAATTCAGAAATTTTGGAAAGAGGGCTGCAATTAGAATAGAACGTCAGTTTTTTTCAAAAAATATTCAATCCAATATTAAATTTATCTCACTTACATACACAGAAGTAAATTCAAATATCAGACATCTTCTTAAAACATATCTATAATTTTTGTAAAGTACTCCTTTATGTCTTCAAATCTCAGGAATGTCGTTTAAAATTAACACTAGTCTGCCATTTGTATTTGAGCAATGTTAATTTCTAGGTTCTTTAGTTATTGATTTTGGACATAAATTATTTACAGATTTATTATAACAATGTGTGCAGGATTTTCAATACTTTTAATTATTCACTAGCTATATTATATTAATACACCACCGCAATGAAACAGTTAAGTGACATAGTCTGGCACTGTTAATAAACAATCAAGAGTGAACGAATGTAAGAAGAAAATACAAGAAATAATGTAAAATTGAAGCAACTTAACAGATGGTGGTAGTTAAATAAATTTGGATATGCTGTTCTAGGAAACTAAATGTTTGATACATGATGAAATATTTGATTACACGCAGTGTTTATTCTTTGCGCTCTTTTGTCTAGAAACGTTGGAATTTATGGGCAGTGTTTTCAAAAGCACGGAGAACGAACGGAAAATATAGTAAGGAAGAAGAGAGTAGGTAAATATAGGGCCTATAACAATTATTAACATCTCTCCATTTCTTCCCTTTAACACACCAGAGAACTTCTCTGCATCTCTACTTTCACAAATTGAAATACAAATACCCTACTTTTTTAACTGATTAACATCCAATTACTATAGAAGAAAAATAAAACTATTTTATTTCTCAATTTCTATCACAAAATGTCTAAATGTTCAGTGTTGATATACCTCAATTGTAAAGGACGTTCTTTAAACATGAATTCAAAATTAATAAATGAAATAATATTGTATCAAATTATATAAACATTCACTTTAAGAACACCATCATAGTAGATGATATTTCGATATGCTTGATCCGTGATGTCTTCATCTTGACGGCAGTTGGTCATGTAGCTATCTCTGTCCCTGCGCTTTAGCGTCCCTGGGCGGAGTACGGAGTACAGACTTGCAACACGCCGGTGGCTGGGATACTGCACATAACTGTGACGCGAGAAACAACTTTGGTTACCATAGCGAATCACTGAAAGATGTGTTATTGACAGTGACATGTCTAAAGCCTTCAGCTATGAAATATATGTTAAGTTGTTTATTTTCATTTACACGAACAGGGCGTGCACCGGCGTTATAGTAACATGCCAGTCTTCATCACAGCTCCACGTTGTCACTCGAGGAGCAACTGAATGTCAGTGTGTGTGTGAGAGGTTTGCGCGGGACTTTACAACTGAGGTTCTCAACGCGAGGAGCGTGTATGTCGTCCTACCATCTCACAGCAGAACCCATGCAGCAGAAACAACTGCCTTATTGGGAAATGTCAGCACGTGGCTTCCGAGACAACCGACTGACGTTTGCTCAACAGGTATGAGTAAGTCCAGCTCACAAGACAGAGTGTCAGAACTCCGAACCCACATCTGGTGCAGTAAACTTTAAAATCGAAAGGGTTCGAAAAAGCTCCAAATTATTGTTGGAACTGCTAAAATGGAATGAGCTAAATACTTCTTATTATTTCATATTCACTGATACAACAATGATCTGCAATTATACGTCGTGTATTACTCTGGCATGAAAATAACATCTTAGAGCATTGTACTGATTCGCCAGCACCTAATAGGTAGGGAATTAAAATTAATGAATATTTACAGTAATTCATTTAGAGTTTATTACACATTTAGTGCCCTTTCACATTGTGCTAGTTTTTTCATGCACTTTTAATATAATAACACAATTTCATTAAAATCATGGTTAAAAATATTTTTTATTTTAATTAATTGTCACACAAACTTTACTTCGTAAATGTCAGGCACTTTCAATGTAACTTGTATTATCTCATAATTTTTGTGACTAATGTGAAATCGAAGAAAAGAAATAAACATTTTAAAGAAACTACATATGCTTTAGTGATCTAGTACTTCAGGAACTAATCAATGACCACAAACTTTTGATATTCTAAGTTGGAAAATTTCCTATTAATTAATTACTTATTTTTAATTCGGTGGGGGGTATATTTCTTATTTTCATATTAAAATGTGTTAAAAAAAATTTATATAATTTCTAAAATTAGTTTGTAATACATTTACACTGAAGGGCAAAAAAAGCTGGTACACCTGCCTTATGTCGTGTAGGGCCCCCACGAGCACACAGAAGTGCCGTAAGACGACATGGCATGGACTCGACTAATGCCTGAAAGTATACAGGAGGCAATTCACACAATGAATCCTGCTGGGAAGTCCACAAATCCATAGGAGTACGAGGCAATGGAGATTTCTTCTGAACAGCACGTTGCAAGTTCTCCCAAATATGCTCAATATGTTCATGTCTGGTGATTTAGGTGGCCAATGGAAGTGTCTAAAGTCAGAAGAGTGTTCCTGGAGCACCTCGGTAGAAACTCTTGATGTGTGGGGTGTCGCATTGTCCTCCTGGAATTTTCCACGTCCGTCGGAATGCACAATGGACAAGAATGGGTGCAGGTGATCAGACAGGATGCTTACGTATCTGTCATCTGTCAGAGTCATGTCTATACGTATCAGGGGTCCCATTTCACGAAAACTGCACACATCCCATACCATAACAGAGCCTCCACCAGCTTGATCAGTCCCCTGTTGACATGTAGGGTCTATGGATTCATGACGGTGTCTCCATACCCGTACACGTCCATCCACCTGATACAATTGGAAACGAGACTCGTCAGACCAGACAACGTGTTTCCAGACATCAACAGTTCAATGGCGGTGTTGGCGAGCCCAGGCGAGGAGTAACGTTTGTGTCGTGCTGTCAACAATGGTACACGAGTGGGCCTTCATCTTCAAAAGTCCATATCAATGATGGTCCGTCGAATAGTTCGCACGCTGGCACTTGTTGATGCCCCAGCATTGAAATATGCGCCAATTTGAGAAAGGGTTGCACGTCTGTCACGTTTAATGATTCTCGTCAGTCAACTTTTGTCCCGTTGGTTCACGATCTTTTCCCGGCCTCAGCGATGTCGAACATTTGATGTTTTACCGGATTCCCGATACTCACGGTACACTCGTGAAATGGTCGTACGCAAAAATTCAAATTTTATCGCTGCCTCGGAGATGCTATGTCCCATCTCTCTTGCGCCTCATGTATAACGTGCTAAGTTATTTCCTAAATACGTTATATATCAAACGCGTTTTTTACTTTTATTAACAGATAACTACCTTAATTTTGGTTAATTTGAACTTTTACCCATACATTATAAACAAATTATAATATTTCATTTACAATTTATATGAATAAAGCAGGGAGAACATATGTAGGTGTGTTGGTGATGCCTAGTAAAAAACAGTTGTATGAGAAATATTATTACACTAAATGCACACATATACTGTGCATTTTCCTCTTGGTGTAATTTGCTATACCCGGTTAAGCTTTGTTCGCATGAGGCGGGTTGCATATCCTGAGAGTATAACTTTAGCAGGACTTCAGATCATTTGCAAGTAACCGTGAATTGACTATATACAGCTACATTCAGAATTGGGTTCTTTTAAAATATAAACAAGCTATAAATCAAAGTATCCAATAATGAGAAGAAGGTTCCCTCTTAAACTGAAAGCATACTTTGTGGTATAGTAAGTTATTAAAATTTGAACAAATTAATATATTAATTTTGAGTGCTCACATTTACACTAAAAAAAATTACGGATGTTATTTTAAAAACTTCCACATATTTATTCAGTTGTATTTAATATATTGTTACGAAGCCTTAAATATCCTCACACTATACGGAGAAAAGTTTGACTCTTGAGTGCTTGTCGAAGAGGCAGGAGAACAGGAGAAAGAATTCCAAATTCACTGTTGGCACAGCCCACTCATTCATTTTTTCCATTTAGTTTACTAGACGAATAAAAAGAGGAGCGTACACATTATTTTCGTTCCTGTGAACTTGCGCCTACGAATAATAATTATTTAATGTGTTTAAAACAATTTGTCCCTGGATTTTGAACAAACAGTCTCTTGGTTGCAATTCTATTTGGATCTAATGACTTAGAAAAAATCATAGTAAAGCACCCGTGGCACAATGAAATCTGACGTAATGGCTTGTAACAACAAAGAGCGTTCCACTCATGCCGTTGGCCACTACAAAGACTGACTTGTTCACTTGCATAATGCCGTTGGCCACTGAAGGCTGACTTGTTCTCTTGCATAATGCCGTTGGCCACTGAAGACTGACATGTTCACTTGCATAATGCCGTTGGCCACTGAAGGCTGACTTGTTCACTTGCATAATGCTGTTGGACACTGAAGGCTGACTTGTTCTCTAGCATAATGTCGTTGGCCACTGAAGGCTGACATGTTCACTTGCATAATGCCGTTAGCCACTAAAGGCTGACATGTTCACTTGCATAATGCCGTTGGCCACTACAAAATCTGACTTGTTCACTTGCATAATGCCGTTGGCCACTTAAGGCTGACTTGATCACTTTCATAATGCCGTAGGCCACTATAAAGGCTGACTTGTTCACTTTCATAATGCAGTTGGCCACTGAAGGCTGACTTGTTCACTTTTATAATGCCGTTGGCCACTTAATGCTGACTTGTTCACTTTCATAATGCCGTTGGCCACTGAAGGCTGACTTGTTAAACTTTCATAATGCCGTTGGCCACTATAAAGGCTGACTTGTTCACTTTCGTAATGCCGTTGGTCACTGTAAAGGCTGACTTGTTCACTTTCATAATGCCTTTGGCCACTGAAGGCTGACTTGTTCACTTGCATAATGCCGTTGGCCACTGAAGGGCTGACTTGTTCACTTTCATAATGCAGTTGGCAACTACAAAGGCTGGCTTGTTCACTTGCATAATGCGGTTGGCCACTGAAGGCTGACTTGTTCACTTTTATAATGCCGTTGGCCACTGAAAGCTGACTTGTTCACTTGCATAATGCGGTTGGCCACCGAAGGCTGACTTGTTCTCTTGCATAATGCAGTTGGCCACTGAAGGCTGACTTGTTCTCTTGCATAATGCCGTTGGCCACTGAAAGCTGACTTGTTCACTTGCATAATGCGGTTGGCCACCGAAGGCTGACTTGTTCTCTTGCATAATGCAGTTGGCCACTGAAGGCTGACTTGTTCTCCTGCATAATGCAGTTGGCCACTGAAGGCTGACTTGTTCTCTTGCATAATGCCGTTGGCGACTGAAGGCTGACTTGTTCTCTTGCATAATGCCGTTGGCCACTACAAAAACGGACTTGTTCACTTGCATAATGCCGTTGGCCACTGAAAGCTGACATGTTCACTTTCATAATGCCGTTGGCCACTATAAAGGCTGACTTGTTCACTTTCGTAATTCCATTGGTCACTGTAAAGGCTGACTTGTTCACTTTCATAATGCCGTTGGCCACTGAAGGCTGACTTGTTCACTTGCATAATGCCGTTGGCCACTGAAGGGCTGACTTGTTCACTTTCATAATGCCGTTGGCAACTACAAAGGCTGGCTTGTTCACTTGCATAATGCCGTTGGCCACTGAAGGCTGACTTGTTCACTTTAATAATGCCGTTGGCCATAACAAACACTGGCTTGTTCGCTTGCATAATGCCGTTGGCCACTGAAAGCTGACTTGTTCACTTGCATAATGCGGTTGGCCACCGAAGGCTGACTTGTTCTCTTGCATAATGCAGTTGGCCACTGAAGGCTGACTTGTTCTCTTGCATAATGCCGTTGGCCACTGAAAGCTGACTTGTTCACTTGCATAATGCGGTTGGCCACCGAAGGCTGACTTGTTCTCTTGCATAATGCAGTTGGCCACTGAAGGCTGACTTGTTCTCTTGCATAATGCCGTTGGCCACTGAAAGCTGACTTGTTCACTTGCATAATGCGGTTGGCCACCGAAGGCTGACTTGTTCTCTTGCATAATGCAGTTGGCCACTGAAGGCTGACTTGTTCTCTTGCATAATGCCGTTGGCCACTGAAAGCTGACTTGTTCACTTGCATAATGCGGTTGGCCACCGAAGGCTGACTTGTTCTCTTGCATAATGCAGTTGGCCACTGAAGGCTGACTTGTTCTCTTGCATAATGCCGTTGGCCACTGAAAGCTGACTTGTTCACTTGCATAATGCGGTTGGCCACCGAAGGCTGACTTGTTCTCTTGCATAATGCAGTTGGCCACTGAAGGCTGACTTGTTCTCTTGCATAATGCCGTTGGCCACTGAATGCTGACTTGTTCACTTGCATAATGCTGTTTTCCACCGAAGGCTGACTTGTTCACTTGCATAATGCAGTTGGCCACTCAAGGCTGACTTGTTGACTTGCATAATGCCGTTGGCGACTGAAGGGTGACTTGTTCACTTGCATAATGCCGCTAGTGAGGACAAACAACACTCCAGGGAATAATGAACTCTGTCGCTGACACTCGGAATTTTAAGAGGTTCTAAAAGCAGATGATCAGATAACAAGCCTGAATGGCAGCCGCAACGTAAACATATCCTACCTCTCATAGCTTCGATTTCTATACACTAAGGCTGGTACTGTCAAGTAGGTCTGTCCGACGATCCATAGATTCTGAAAATTACTCATTATTTCAGTATAATCTATAATAGTTGTATTGTTAAAATTCCGGTGATGTATACAGGTAGTATGTTTTAAATAAATCAGATACCAATTTTTTTAAATGACGTCATATAGCTATTTTAGTACTGTATACTTTATCGTCGAAACCATGTAATAAATTCCTACTTAACTTCGTATTCCGACAGTAAATATGCATTACAATAATTTCTTTGCCATTTGAAAAAATCATGACATATCTCGGGAAACAATAAACCCGTTTATTCCAAAATTTGACGAAAATGTTGTACTGTGGTAGTTTAAAGTGTGCAATATCCTTATATTCAGAAATACGGCTATAAAACATTTTAGCTTAGTCTGCTGTATTTACAAAACTATGTAATAAATTACAACTCATCTTTTTATATTGGCAGTACATTATGACAACATTGAAGGTGCTAATAAATTACCTATTGGTACTCTGTTTATGAAGACCGTCCCATGCAAAAATGGAGGTTTTGTACCATATCTCGGGGGCCAATAAACCAATTTCCACCTTATTTTTCACCCAAGCAGTGCTTCCGTATAGCGCATGTAAACTTACATGTTTTAAGAGTGGCAGGTTTCTTTTTAAATGGTGTTACTTAAGATATCTTAATTCATTACGTTACATCTATGAAACAATTCAGCAACATTCAACCAAATTTTGTACACCAACAGTTTTCGTTAGAAGCATCAATTATGCTTACTGAGATACGCTTTTGCCGACCTTTTTGCGAAATATTGCCATGTGAGAAAATTGTTCATTTTGCCACATTTCCGTAACAATTCAACTAATTTCCAACAAAAATTCACACCATTAGTGCTGCAGAAGTTTACGTAAAGTTATGTGATTTAAGTGAGGTCCGACATAAATTTTCAAAGTGGCGGCTATATAAAAAATTTTGATAATTTTGTCATATCTATTTAACCATTTAACTAAATTCAAACAAACTTTCTATGCTGGAAGTATAATATACTCTAGAAACATCGTTTGTTAAACGTCTTTTCTAAGGCAATTACGTATGATATCATAAAATAAGAAATTACAATTTATATGCCATATCTTATGAAGCAACCAATAATCCCAATTCCCAGATTCTTCGCAGAAGTAACGCCACGGTATACTCTCGTGTTCTAAGCAGCTCACTTATTTGCATAATAATGGCCCTGTCAACATTTCAGCTTATTAAAACCTTTCCTTCTAAACATTGCACTGATTACATCCAAAGTTATTTGCTCCGAATTCTGTAATGTAGTCCATTGCACGTTAACTTATGGTACGAGGCTTCCTGGGTTCAAGTCTCGGGTAAGGCACGTGTGAATTTGTAACTCTCTCACTACTGTTGCATTTGCATATTTTTGGTTTCATCTCTAATGATATTGCTCTCGACGAGATGTCAAGGCCTACCTACCACCTAAGCTTTTTAGAACTTAATTAAAAATTATTTTTACCTGTTTAAAGGAAATTAGGAACATTAGTTACACCAGAAACGGCTGGTTTTAAATCATAAATAACTCGGATAAAACTGTGGTGGTAATTAATTAACCAGAAAATAGTGCAGAAGCAAAAATCACGTCTGTCGTGAATGAAGTCGAACCAAAAAGTCATTTGGATGATTTGCACGAATGTGTCTTGCCGGAAATTCTTATCTTTGGGTAGAGACTTGGCAAAAATGACCTCAAATTATAAGTATTTCCGCGGTGACCACATGATTACTTTTAACATAATTTATTTAATACAGGTTACAATGTTATAAAGCTGATCCTTATCAGAATTATGCTTTTGAATTAACATAATCATATTTTCCAGATATACAGGCAGAATATAAATAATAGATATGTTTATATAATGTTATAAATATTATAATTAATATTAATTATAGCTTAGGTGAACCCCAATTAAATTTTGGTTTTTGAAAGCATTAACTACCAAAAGTGAGAGCGAACATAGATTATGGAGATTAACCAAATATGCAATAGCGAATAAACCATGAAAAATATCTATACAATTTTATTTTAGCGTAAGTATGTTTCAACTTGTAGTTGAAAAAGGTTAAAAAAATAATAAAAATGTAAACCTTTTTTTTTAAACTATAACTTTGCAATTCTTTGTCATCAAGATTTCTAAAATGAATGTTCTATTGATTTTGTTAAACATTTCTCTTAGTTTTATTTAAGTTTAACATACTATTTTCAGATACTGAAATGGCTGTTATATAATTTTTAAATATTTAATATATTCACATGGTAAATTATTATACTTTAATGCAGCTTGCTTGAAAAACGTGTGAAGTACGTTTCATTAATGCTGCTTCATTAATAAACACCATCCGCATTTTTAATTTTGTCTATTAATAGTAAAGTTTGTACAACATGTGTAATATTCTATACTTGTTTTCAAACAACTTTATTGTTGCTAAACATCTGTCGTGTTTTATGGAGATTTCATTTTAATTAACTTAAATAAATGGTTCTTGTTTTATTTTTAAAATGTAACTCGCACTACATGACTACGTCGTCGTCAATTTGCGTAGCTTATGAACTCGCTAATTAAATAACTTTTTTTTTTTGTGTATTCACTATATGTAACTGTTTTTTCAATGAACCACAAATCTTATATAGCATGTGTTAAAAAAGATGCGAACATATGTGTCTTGTTTGTCTAAATAGAAATATGACATAACTTAATTAAAATAGTGACCAAAATACTTACACCGCACTAAAGTGCGTGACAACATCTTTTATAATTAAAAAGAATTGTTATTTTGTGTAATGTAGTAAATAAGACAACAAAACTTTCTACTTTCCACATATACAGGGTGATTCTTAAATCATGGGACAAATATTGAGGGGTGGTAGAGCTCACTAAAATAAATAATTATTGTATAGAAATATATGGTCGGGAGTGACACGTCGAGGTACAAACACAAAAATATCACATGAAATGCAACACATTGTTTATTTAAAACGTCACCGCTAAATGCCTTTTTACAGCAATGTTTATAATAATTGCTCAAAATTGCTACCACCGACAGTAATGCAAGCTTGGTAGCGTCGGTGGAGTGATTGGCGAACAGATTCAAATACGCCGGGTATTTCACGCACGCCACCATTGTCAGCCAATCACGCCATATGTAGAGGTCGCCAAGCATGCGTGACTGTTGGTGGATGCATTTCCAGCAACTGTTTTAAAATTTTCTGTACGGAATCACTCGTTAAGTATGCTGCTAATGAACATTTTATGTTTCCGTTAATGTGTTATGTATTTGTGTTTGTGCCTCAATGGGCCACTCCCGCCCATATATTCCTATACAATAATTGTTCGTTTTAGTGAGCTCTACCACCTCTCAATGTTTGTCCCATGATTTTAGAATCACTCGGTATATGTGTGTTGAAAGTTCTCTTAAATGCAAATATACACGAAAAACGAATGATAAATAACAGCTGAGGCCTTCAAAAACAAACTTACTCTGCGTGTGATTGCTATGCTGCTGTGAGCCGCGGTATTTAAGCACAAACAAACCAAGTCTAATTAGTTTACCGCCCGAGAGGAGGCGCTTGTAGTGTTTCGCCGCAGGTAGCGATGAGTGCCACGTGACGTCATGCGCANTTGTAAGTATGAAGTGCTAAAGACAGGATAACAATTACGTCCTGTATCACATTAATCACGTTACACTTTCCCTCGTACGTAAAACGCGGTCTTTTCGTGTGCCATATTATAAATACTATATTTATTTATTTATTTCGAGTTTATTTATAGTGGCGAAGTTAAGGCTTCAATGCCTTCTCTTGCACTTAACCAGTATAACATAATGTACACATACGTAGACATAAAGAGCAAGAAAAAATACTTAAATTAACAAGAGGCGAGACAGAAATATTATAGCTCAAATAGATTAAACTCTAAAAATGATCTGTGGTTTCTAATACGTACATATCTTACGTAGGCTCGTAATTTTCTTGTACTGAATATTATTACCACGAAAAAAAGTAATTGCTATTCAGTTAAAAATATTTGAAAACTCTTAATTATACAGAGGTATTTGTGTTATAACTTCGACGTGCAAGGAACAGACTGAAAAATTTATGTGTTCTTGTTATACACAACCTTCGAAAACTAAGAGGTGTCATAATCGCCACAGTTAAATGTATCTGGGAGATGCAAATGTGTTTTGGATGTATTTTATGCGAATTAAATTGTGTTTAGCACAGTACTCAAATTTCATGTTTAATGTTAAATATTTTACATTTAATGCAATAATTTTTAAACTTCTGAGGAACATAATAACAAACTGTGGAAATGTAAAGTTCCATAAATATGTACGAATTAATCAACAAAGTAATCCTTGCCTTATTTCTATTATTCTTTCGTCCTCCTTTCTGGAAGAAAATCATATATGTTATAGGTTCAATACGTTATCAGACGACATTACGAGAGTAAAAATAAGGCAATTATCAATCTTAACACAACTTCATATCTACAGTGATTGGCTTGCAAAATCACGTTGTACAGTGTAACGTTTCACGTATCACGCAATAGCTAGAATTCGGCAAGCTTTACTTTACGTGAACGTACATACGCGCTACGTTACGTGAAACAATAGTGATAGGTCTCATTGAAAGTAAAGGTACAGCTGGCTAACGTGTAACATGTTACGTGTAACGCTAAGCCATCTCAATGCCAGCCTTACACTCAGACATGTGACGTCATGTGCCGTACACACGCTGACTTGTGTTTGATACTCGTTCAGTAAGTTACTAGCTACTGGTCAGTCAGTCGTGTGAAGTGAGAACCAACAACTCAAAGTAGTGATGCTCACAGGAATTCAGCGGGAACCAACAGCAAAATACTGACGTTTCTGTAACAGCGATGCCAGCGGTATTACGTGGCGTTATTTTCAACTGGTTTCAATAACTGTAGCTGTTCGCACCGTTTAATAAACTTTCACGTTTACATAAATAGAACGTGTAACGTGTGGACTACGACGCGGAAGCCAATACACCGTATGTTTGTAGATGGCTCTACTTCAAAAATCGTTTATACGCTTCGAAAAACAGGTGGCATTTAAGCCAGCAGACTTTTCCCTTGGAACACGGCACTGCAAGTTCACCCTGAGTCGCTGCGGCGATATACGCCAGCTTGTGGACGCGTCTTCCATGTGATAGCACAAAGTCTCAAATGTTGCCTTGACAATATCCCCGGGGGTGTGACACTATATGACCGTCCAGTCCCCACTTTCTCAGGTCACAAGTCGCGTTGACAACACCACAACTTATATATCAATGTAATTATGCTTTAAAGTTCTAAAATTAGAAACAACAAAAATTATTTTGCTCTCTTTATTACGGAGGTGTAAAGAGAAATGTTTTACTTGTAATGCACAGCAAGTTACACAACGTCAGTTTAATGGCTTTGCGCGATCGTTGTACAGTTGCTGCCCTGTTACAATTTTCGCTCTGTACTATGTCTTCCGTTATGTTTACCGAGATCGATGATTTTAAAACTGGCTGTGGGGCCGCAGTGGTGTAGTGGTCAGACTGTTTGCCTCCCACCTAAGCTAACCGTGTTCAATTCCCGGTGACGTCGCGCCCAGATTTACGTACGTGGGAATCGTGCCGTGCGATGCAGTTGGATTGCGAGTTTTCTCGGGGGTCTCCCGTGCTTTGCGACGCTGCTCTATACTTCCGCACGAATTGCGTTGCCAGTCTTCAATTATTACTAATTAAAAGATGTTTTGGAAGCTTAACTTAAAAATCATGTATTCCAGTTTCCCACTGGATGAACAGTAGGGGGAATAACTTAATAAATGCAAAGACGCGTAAAAGCTGTTCGCGGTAAAATAAGACATTTTTGAAACCAACCTATGGAAAAAAAAATCACGGCCCGTCAACTGCACACGTGGTACAGTACAGTCTAGCGTGCAAGCGGCGACGTTGCGTTTACCTTAGTCTCGTTTGCTCTTAAGTTAGGCCAAACGAAATTATGTTAAACGCAGTAGGACAAGCGGAATTAAGCGATTTGCTATAAGGATGAACGAAGTGTATTCGTGCAGACTCGCAGTCAAGTTGCCAGAGAATTACGTAACATAATGTTAAATAACAACTTGTACTGCGAGTGTATTGTTTAAAATTAAGGCAAATCGAGATGATTTTATTTTATTTTTTGATTTATACTTTCTAAAGTACGAACTCGCAGTAGCAAATTTGGATTTGTAACAATTTCAACTTTTCACTTAACTAACGCATGAATAAAGTTATCGCGCTCATGTCCAAGTAAATTGTACAAAAGGTGGAATGATAAAGCACGAGTATAAAATTAGATCCCAAGCAGGAATTTCGAAAGCGAGATGTAACATTCCCGTCCCAGCCATTCTCATTTCGGTTTTCCTGTTTCCTCCCAAACAACCTCAGGCTAATGCTGGGATGTTGTTGACTACATGCAGTGGAAGATTCCTTCCTGTTCCCGCTTCTCTGAGAACCTTGCTGTCTGTGATGACCTCGCTGTCGAACATATGTTAAGGCCTCCTAGTACCTGTTATGTTTATATTCGGTTTACAGGGTAGCCGATACATGCGTTCTTAGCGTATCACGGTATTGAAGTACTCTGGCCTACGTTTTCTATGTTGACAATAAAAGGGTGACGAATTTACAGTTTACAGCTTCAAAAATGAGCTCGATGTAATACATGAGGGGTTCGCCTCCATCCTTAGTTGCTCTGCGAATGTATCGCTTGACGATGTGCGTGTCGTTCATTGGCCGTTACGACGCTCCGAACCAAACAAAGCTGCTCTGTCATTGGCAGGATCTGCCTGGAACAGTCGCTAGCTGTCCGCCACCTGGAGCTGACTTGAGGTCGAGAAGATCGGGAGTGATATGAGCGAACTGCCACAAACACGAAGTGTTGCCGTCGCCACTAAGCGTCGAGCTAGTGCCCGCCTCTCGCTTGAACTGCGTGTGAAATCCTGGTTTTTTTTTACGAAACTACTAAACGTGCCTGCAGTATGTTCACCTGCGAAAAGTCATCATACCCCAGACGAGGACTGATTGGTGCTTTAAAGTTACCACGCATGCTGTAAATGTCATTAGGGAACCCTCCAGTATAGTTAAAAACGGCTGTTTCAGACAGCCGTATACTAGCCGGACAAGAGGCAAACTACGATAGTAGACTGCGTTGAACTTTACCACAGACTTTTCATCAATAAAACGATAGGATCGCCGCTGAAAGTCCCTTAGGTAGACGCAGCACTACGAGAACACTGCACGCCAGTTCAGAGCCCTGCGCGTAGCGACGATGGCACACTTGTAGCACGTGTCAATGTGACCCTTATAGTTCGCGTGCTCCCCCCTTCCACCACCAAAAGGAGGAAAACGATGCAGGCAGGCGGGACCCTCAACCGTTAATCAAATGTCTGTGGGAAGGTTTAATGCAGGATCCTTGAGAATTTGTATTGTATCTAACGCGTATATTTTAGTTTACAGTACTTTCAAAATAACATTTTTCGCTATGTTGGAGTACTTTGAAATGGTGTTTGCAATGTGCGTGACATCTTGAAGGCACTCAGCAGGCCTCGTCTGAAGAGTGTGTTGTCTTTGCAGAACAGCACATCGGACGCACTTGTAATAGTTCCGTGGGTAAACGTGTATTTCAAACGCACTTCAAGGTAGTTCAAGCGACAGGCGGGCGGACCACTCGACCTGCTGAGGTTCACCGTGGTTCGTGGGTCGTCTCATCTCACAAGAACGTGGCTCTGACCTGTCGCGCGCTCTGCACGTCTCTGCTGCCAACTGTTACTTCCGACATTTGCAGTTCACTTCTCCGGACTAATGAGCACTTGGCACTCCCGGGTTGGACATTGAGTCATACTGCCTGGCCAGTTGGGGGCCGCGAACAATTATTTCTTACCACAACCATGCTGCGTCAACTATATTTATTCATAATTCACCTAAATATTCTTTATAACGTGCACAATTAAAGAAATAGCTCAGTGCAAATATGTTATTAGCTCGTTCAAATGTGTTAACTTATCATTTCTGTGCCTAAGAATACAAGTTTTTTTTTGCAAAAATTATAAATGGAAATTTGTTTTGTCCCTGCAGCATATATGTTGCTATGTACTGAAGCTAGGCTGATGTAAAATTTGTGATTTTTGTTTACATTTTGGACAGCAAAAAACAACTCTTGTGTTTGTAAAAGGAATGAAAACTAACCAAGAGCTCGAAAAGGTACTTTTTTAGGGGGAGGTAAAATTTTTCACTTTTGGTTTGGGAACAACTTAAATGTATTTTGGTCAATAAGTGCTATTAAGTGCTGTCTCATGTAATTTCTACAATAAAGGTACTAATTTGTAATTTACTGCTTTTATCCGAATCACGTCAATAAATTAACGGTATCTGTATAACTCCAGTTCTGCAAATACTCTCAGTTTCTCACAGAAGGTCAATGTGGATTTTCGCTACAAGCACAATTAAATATTTGACACCAGCGTGACACAAGCTTTACTATAGCAATTTTACAGAAATACTCACTAACCCGACGTATGAAGTTATCTAATTAGCGTCCTCTATTTAAATAAAACGCTGTCTAAAGTTATGTCTACAGCGAACTCGGCGTTTCAAGCAAGATCTGAACGGACTGTGAAATATGTTTTGAATTACGATCTCAAGCAATAGGGGCGGGGGGAACGGAGGGGTCATAGGGATACACCCTCCTACCCCTAACCCGAAATGTTAAAATAAAATTTAAGGATATTCTTTGGTTATTTTAAAATAAATAAATAAAGTTTAAATACCTGCATTCTACGGGGGAAAATTACATTTGAGAATTTATGAATTAGTTGAGTCTTACATAAGGAAAGTAAAGTGTGCAGACTATAGCAGATTTGCTATTATATTGTGGCAATCAGGTGTTTCATTTCATAATACAGGCTAATTATTGTTTAATATTTTTATTGTTTATTTTTATCGGCTTTTAATAATTGTAGTACACTACCGCAGTATGTTATGCAATCGCCAATCAGTATAAGAGTACATCANCCCCCCCCCCACCAATAATTACCTAGCTACGCATCCGTAAAATAGTAACTATGCAGCAAAACCACTTAGTCCTAAGGCGAGTAAAAATAATAGGCCTTCGAGAAGACCGTCTTTCCCATACGCTTGAGAGAAGCTTGAGCCATGTTCATGAGATGTATATACTAACTTGAAGACACCAAATAATATTGTCTTGAAGAAGCTAGTGCTCAAGGTATGTTTATGAATACCTCCCTAACGCCGGGATTGCGATGACTTCACGTTTCACGTAACGAGTAACGAGCAACACGTTCACGTTAGCCGGCTACGCCAAGACTTAGGCCTATGTGTTCTAAGGAGACCCATTACGATAATTTCACGTAACGTTCACGTTATGGAGAAGCTTGTATATGTCTAGCTTTTGTGTGATACGTGATGCGTGGCTATGCCCCATGATCTCGCTGTCCAATCACAATAGAGATGTGTTGTGTTATCTTTGCATTTAATGGGTAGGTTTTTGTTTTCGCGATGTCGTCTGCTCACGTTTTTAATTCATGTATCTCAATTATATAAATTTCTCCCAGGAATGAGTACGAAAGTAGAATAATATAAGTAAGGCTATAATTATTTATTTTTCAATACGTAAAAATTTAGGGAGATTTACATTGCCGTAGTTTATTAATTGTGTTTCTCAGTGGTCTAAAATCGTATGCATAAAATACACTATGTTTACAATTAAGTTAGAAATTTTTAGAAAGCCTATTAAATTTAAAGAAATTTTAATTTTCTCTGCAAATGAAAGTTTCTTACAGATGATTTATTCCATGTACACGAATAACGTGTCATCATCTCCCAGACATATTTCGTTCTTGAGGTAATGAAGATGTCTTATTTGTTTTCAAAGTTTCTGTAAATCACAACCAAGTTCGCAACCTGTTCTTGCCACGTCAGTATTAAAATGCAAATACGCCTATATGACAATGATTTCTCATCTACGTCAAACGTGGTCTTTCCGGGTAGTACATTATGATACTTCAAGTAAGCAGGTAACTTTTGTGTACTGGAGTCAGCGAAGTATCACAATGCACTACCCAGAAAGACCGCGTTTGACGAACACGTGAAAGTGTACCGTGAAGCGTGTTACATGAAGTCACCGTGATCTGAGTCGGCGTGCACGAGGTACGTAAAGGAGATGTGGGCCGAGGAAAGTAAGCGGCAACAACAGCAGCATCACCGAGCCCGCGAGAGACGTGGCTGTAGCCGGGCTGGACCAAGTTGTGCTTCTCTTGTGTTTGTGTCCGGGTAGCCCCATTGGCGGAGAAAGCGGCTGTGACGTCACCCGTCTCCGGCAAGGAAACTGCCGTGGCTGGCTGGTCCTTTCGTCACGTCAGTTCGCACTTCCGTAAGAACATGGAATGCCCGGGCCTAAACTAGAGCAGGGTAAAACCCCGGCCGAAGACACTCCATGTCGTGGTTCTACAGTCTCACAACTTTGCGAGGGTCGAAGTTGACGCAACAGCCTTACACACGCAGGCTGCATGTTAATAATGAAATTTTTGCTATTAAAAATTTATTTTAAGAAACTTACATATCCGGAGGTCTCCAACACCCCTACCATCTGTCACCAATAAACATTTTATCGTGTGTCGCCATCTTGATTTATTCGTTTGTCATTTGTTTATATTTTCAACACCTTGGTGCCGCTGAAGTATTAATTACCGATTTCGTCACCAGAAGATATGCCTGTTTAGCCACCAGGCGGCATCCATATTTGTTTATGTTTTTATAGTATAAGTGGTATTGTTGGAGCCTTCCATGTTGGATTCTATTTTCAGCACATAGGTAGCGCTAATTTATCGATTTCACTGCCAACCGAGCTGATGGTACCCGCTAATTCTGACAATTCGACCACAAAGTGAGCTGTCGGATCTCACATTTGTTTCATAGACATACAAAAACCTGTATTTTTTCATCCTATTTGAAAAATAATATCTTTTTTCCAATCAGCTGTATACCTGCATACATAATTTATTACATCCATATTTTTTTTTATATTAAAGACTTTAATCTATACCGATCAAAAATCATATTTCGTTTAAATGCTAATCAAATTACCATTTATATTGAGTATTTATTCTGTTAACAATTTCCTCCTTAACTTTAGTCCGACCAGTTATTAACCCGCGCTTAATCCCTTACCACTACCGCTCTTGTTTTCAGTGTTGTCCACCAGAGAGTGCTCGTGTGGGGAAAGTATATAATAGGAAAGAGGTTGATATTCGGCACAGTTTCACGTCTGATGCCAGAAGTGACCAATCGCTCTCTCACCTCTCGTATTTTAGCATCCTGACTTTTAAGTTCATATATTTAATTCCATCACGTCGCATAAAAAAATAACAAGCCAGCACGTAATACGCATATATTTTCCGAGAAATTACACATCTGCTCAAATTTAAAATATCGGTTCCAGCCTGCTAGTCTCTGGAGGTACGTAACCTCATAAAATACGGTACAATAACTTCGTTTTCTGTAAATTTATATATTTACCACGTATTTAATTTGCAAAGGCGTTACCTAAGTACCAGCGAAGCTACTGTAACAATAAGTTTGCATTCGCCAAATGTGTTCGAAGACACGAAAAGCAAGAATGTTTGACCAATGCAGATCAAGTGACATATAAGTGGCATGGTATTTGCTAGGTGCGATAACTTGCAGAGACATGCGTAGTTGTAGGACCTCCACCTGCCTATATCTCTCGTGCACAGTCTCCTTCACAGCAGGGCACGAGTGAGTACACTCGTACACTTCCCACAAAACCAAGGATACAGGAAGAGCACTCACCATCGTGCCAGCAACCATCACGACCAAGAATCGTGGCAGGGTCTGGGTTGGTCAATGACAATGGTTTCATGGCGGCCCAAAGTCTAAAGACCTATTCCCCAACAACGAGAGCGGGTATCCAAACGATATTTCCACATTTTCAACTCGAAAGGGGGGAAAATATCTCTGTTGGCTCTCCACATAAACACACCACCAATAAAAGATAATGTGTGGCTCAAACGCAGCATTGCAAAACCGACCCCATTCAACGAAAGGAAGGTTTCTAATTGAAAGGCAAGATATCGAAAATACCGTAAAAACAGCAGACTGGAAACATACATATCGAAAAGGAAGCATACAAAGACCGTGTTTCGGGGTAAATATTAACGAAAAACCAATCACCAAGTGCCCCTTCCCCTCTAAAAAAAAATGCTTAAGCCCCTCAGCAAAACATTTGTTTAAACTTTGTTGAAAAACACCATGTGTCGTGCATGGATGCGTTATACTGCTTTCTATAAAGTAGTCACGGCTCGAAAAACCCAAAAACAGATTTGAATCCACTTCGCTACCCCTCACGGTAAGCTATAGGCACATTGAGGGTTCCCATGCATTCCCTCTCACCAAAGCATAGACGATCGTCATTAAAAAACATTTCCTCCCTAGTTAAAAGTCAGTACGTTAGGAAATTTAAGCAGTGGGAAAATGTCTATATGGTTACTCCATGTGCAACGATATTTTTAGATCCCAGCGTCAGGATAAAAAAACTCTTTATGCATGCAAATAATGTACGCACAGTAAGTTATCAAGTGGAAAAAATTATATATCGTGAGCAGACGCTAGTGTAATGGTTCACCGTCCACAAGTACAAAATCATAAAAATTTGTTACCTTCGGCCAACCAAATTTCTGTATTTTTATACATTCGTGTACGCTCGCTCCATTGTGATATGTATATGATCCCCAGTAAAATTATCCCACCCTCCCCCACCAGAGTCACATCCCACTAAAACATGACTTTAGCAGAATGAAAAGTGACATACGAACATGTGTATGTATATGTGTGTGGCCTCCATGCCAGCAGGTGTCAATAGTATGAACTCTTAGGAATTACGTGAACTAAAACACAGCTTTATTCCCGAGATGATAGTCCACCATGCATATTTATACTTCAATACGAGTTCCAGCAAAAACATGCGCATACAGCTCTCATTCACCAGCCTTCAACCTCTTCGAGACAAATAAGAAAAGACTTCACAAGTGCGAAAAAAAGAATTGCATATTGCAGCCAGTGCATTATGGAGGACATGAAATATTAGAGTTATGTTATGTAGAAAATTTATATGAAGTACGAAATTTGTTTTATATAAGTTCTGGTTCTAACTCCAACTTGGTTTTCTTTTCGTATAGAAAAATTTAATATGCAATTTTTTTCTTAATTCCGGTGAAACCAAAGTTGCCTTGCGATGCAGTCAAAGAAGTAAATAAAACAGTAAAAGAAATAAATAAAAAAAATTGTACTTTCTTCACTTGCTCATGCGTCAAACGTACACAGGCGCACACACAAACACAGAGCCCGAAATATCCCAGTTGCAGGCGAGACTAATAGACGCATTGAAGAACTATTAATACCAAAGCATACTTAAAGAAGTGGTCACGAGTCCCATTACACATGTAGACGAGAGACACGTGAAGTCGTACTGAGCTGGCGCACCTCCTCAGCCGCGCTGCACCAGGTGTTGAACTGGACTTTGCCCTAGCGCACTGACCGCTGGAGTGCTGAGAGCTTGTCGCTCCAGCAGCATGTTATATATATCACACAAGAATAGTATACACAGATGATATCTGCACGCCCCCATACAACAATAGG
The DNA here is from genome assembly GCA_002778355.1 of Clitarchus hookeri. Taxonomy (NCBI): domain Eukaryota; kingdom Metazoa; phylum Arthropoda; class Insecta; order Phasmatodea; family Phasmatidae; genus Clitarchus; species Clitarchus hookeri. Next base: position 554,302 of record NQII01000805.1, read on the forward strand.
CAAGACCCATATTCAGGGGGACCTGGGTTTGATACTCAACTCGTTCGGTAGAATTACTTTTTTTTTAATCACTCCAGGTGAATGCTAGGATGCTTTCTCGGTCGAGAACTTACTTGCTCCCGTTTACCCTAGCAACGCGCTCCTTCTCAAAAGCATGTAAACTTTACTTTTATTATTATTATTTTATCTTGCTCACCACCTGAAAAATGTAAGCTCATGCTACTATTTAACGAGAATCGAGTAGGAAGACACGAATAAAAAATATTTACATATCTGTTCATTATAAGAGGAAGAGGGGTTGCATCTTTTTATTTTGCTTCGAATCCACGATATCAGGATTTCAGAATTACGAGCCATCCTCGTTTCGAGGACGAAATAATAACATATTTAACACTTTTAACGACGGGAAAACTTAAACATTTGTGCACAGAATATATATANATATATATATATATATATATAGTTATATATATATAGATAGATAGATACACACACATACACACATTCACATGAAACCAAATTAAGGTAAGAGAAAACCAACCACCCATTATAGAGATAGGAAGAAAAAATTATTATTTACGAACTTAAGATAATATATACAATTCATGCCCCGAACAGTGTTACATATTTATGTTTCCGAATCGAGGCGATATAAACCGAGGAGAAAAAACCGAAAGTATTGTAAGCGGTATTAATCCTGAACCTTCAGAGGAAACGTCTTTGTTTACGCACCAAAAACCTGGCAATTGAAAAAAAAAAAAAAAAAAGTATATTCACCTAATTTTTTTTTAATTACATAGTACACGTCATATCAGAGCAAAATACTGATTCTAAAAAAGTCCCCAGATCATTATGAAACTGCTGAGATACATACGCACGTTGGCAATGTTTCAGCCCAGGCATGCCAGTGTATCACATAGACATACGAGAGATAAATTTTCGAAATTTCAGAAGCGAGATATAAGTCACCCATTATCGGTGTTCGTTTCTGCAACAAACTTCGTGCACCTCCATCATGCCCAGAAAGAGTTCTAATGCTTGCTAGCATACTTGCGCTCTATCAGCCACTTGTGATGCCACGAAGATACGAAATCTCGTATTTGCAAGTACATAAGCTATAGATTCACAAAAAAAAAAATTATAAATTCTTACGTTTGCGCACATAAAGTTTATTACCCATGCGTGAATAAAAAAAAAAATTTCAGGTTGTCGGAGCTATTACTCAGGTCAGAAGGCCTACTGCAGTCTGCAAGTTTTTTGAAGATTTGGACACATCAGTTCATGCTCCCCATCGAAAACAGCACCCCAGGACCATTTCGCAACGATGACCTCTCCCACGGTGTCCCATAAGAGGGGGGGGGGGATGCAGCGGCTAGAGCTCTCATTTCCCAACACAAGTACGCACACAGCAACCTTTCTTTTGCACACACGTTTCCGCACAGGAGGTCCACGTCAACACCAGCCCATTCTTCACTCGGCCTCTTCGCCCCACACTACGAGACAGGTTCGATTCCCAGCAGGGGTGCTCCCAGATTTTCGCCCTTTCATTCCTCAAAAATATTCCTCAAAAACATTCCTCATTCCATAAATATTACTTAAAATTTTCCTCATTCTTAAATTACCTCAAAAAAATTCCCTATTCCTCACAAAACTTTTCTCATTCCTAAAAATTATTTCTCAAAAACATTCCTTCCTCAGTTCGTTTGTCCGTCAAACCAAATTCAGCCGACTTAAAAAGCCCGAGAGAGGCATAAAAATTCAGATTGAACCATATTTCCCCTATTGCACTTTTTCATACAATTTTTACTTAAAATAGACCCTTGCATTTTATCTGATATGCCTCTGAAATTATCAGTTGCTCAGAAAAGAAGTAGGGCAAGTTTCGATAATTTAAAAAGAGAGCTAATAAGAGCACAAGCATTTATTATCAAACTATTTCCATAGATTCAATCTTTGCAACTCTCTGATGTTTGTAGATGAAATATAGTACACAATTGTTTCATTTGATTCAGCCCATTTCCTTAAGTTCACCGATGATTTAAGATACATCCTTACTATGCAAGCCAATTAAATGTCTGACTCTATCAACCAGTTCATTGGAGTATTCGGGAAATGTGTAGTCGGTGTTCTTTTCGTCTTCTGCATTATTCACAACAGTTTTTTCAGCAAAGCCGGTGGGAAGATGTGTGAGGACGTCAAAAAAATCGCCACTGTTTTCACCGTCAACACTGTCTTCATTATCGTATGCCTTTTTCTGCAGAGGCATTGCCCACTTCTTCGTCAGCACAAACATCAACGAGTGTCCTTTCCTTTGAAGGAGGAGTATCGTTGACAACGTTAGTCTTTGCAGCTATGGTGCCACTTTATGTTTGGAAGTTCGTCAAGTTCACGTGAATATTTCATATTATCCGACTGTATACCGCACTGTTCGTTGCTAGTATTGATGATAGTTCCCTCGCCTTCTGAAAACACATTATGGAGCGTATTGTTAACAGGAGGAAGATAAGTCGTCACATGCCGTTTCTGGGTAGGAGAAGGAACACTATATTTACAGACCTTGGCATGTCTATTCAAGTAATCACCTCGTGCGAACTGCTTATGACATTTTTTTGCAGCTAAAATTCCCCACGATATGTGTTCTTCGGACATTCACACTTCTCATGTCGTCGCGCATTGTAGTCGAACGCATGTACTTTGTCGCAGTATCTGCACTGTTAGCGATTCGACGATGAAGGCGTTGGTCCCGACTCCATTTCCATCAACGTCAGTCGTACGCGTGAATAAACGTCGGTGCAAGGAGAATGTTTACTTGCAAATAAATGTTTAATACACGGTGTCAGAACATTAACTGAGCTGCTGCCGACTTTCATTATTCTGTATAATCGCGATTCTTTTTACCAGTGAATTAAAAAAAAATCATAATAGATGGCAAAAAAAATGTAGGGCTATTCAAATTATTGTCAATATTACCAAATGCTCACGAACAATCAATTTTTTTCTCGATGTTATTAGTATTTTTTCCTTCTCTGAAAGGGCACATCGTCGCATATGCACTAACATATTTTTATATTGAGATATAAAATTCTTTAGGCATAGTTTTTAATATTACCATGCAATATGCTTATAGTTATAAAAACTGTGCATAATAATATTAAAAATAATATGCTAGAAAAATGTATAATTAATTTTAAATATATATATATATTTATATTGGAAAATAAGGTTTTTTTTTTTGTTTAACAAGGTTAAATATCATTGGTTTCAAATTTAAAGGTCAAGGTTTTCATAATTTTCAAAATTCCTTTTTTTATCAATATTTTGAGATTTTTTTGGAATTTTAAATTTTTTTTTTTGTTTTTTGTTTTTAGGTCACCGGGGTCAAGTTAAAAGGTCAAGATCACCGACATCTTAAATGCTGATGTGGATACTGCTTGACCTGGCAACGACCGGTCATGACAAGGGATTAGTCTATCCACCTGTCATCGAACACTGGAACTCCTACATGTACATCTTTAAATCATTTTTATTTTTTTAAACTTTGGGATTTTATAATTTTCATTAATTTTTCCTTTTTTAAGGTCATTCATGGTTATTGGCATGGGGTCCAGGTCAATGTCATGCATCAAGGTCAAGGTCACCCAAATCCTAGATGGCGGTTGGTTGACATCACAACATGGCGGCCGGCTGGCGACGGGTTCCAGGTGCCAAGTTTAGTTTTGTCCCATTTAAAATACATTGTCCCCGGACGCTGATAATAATTTTTCTTTAGTTTGGCAGTGGCAGTCGTGAAAGACATTTCGTTCCGGCTGTTGTAAGCAACTGGATTATATTATGGTGATGCCAGTCGTGGGCCCAGCAGAAGCACCATCGAGTTCATCAGATGGGACATGTGCAGCAGCAGTCCCACCATCGACTTCTTCAGGCATGGCGCCGACAGTGCCATCGTCTTCTTCAGGCATGGCACCGACAGTGCCATCGACTTCTTCGGATGGAGCACATACAGCAGTGCAGCCATCGATGAGTTCGTCAAAGCGCGGTGATAAGCTGAAGAGACATAAGGAAAACTGCAAAGGTAGAGTTAATACAGCTATGAAACTACTTGCACTGACAATTGGTGACAACCACATCGAATGGATTCTACCTTAAATAATCATCTTTCAGGGGTACTTTAAAAGATTACGTGACAGTAAATAATTTTGTATATACGAAAGACATATGCACATCCTGGTCCACATTAAGCAAAGAATAATTAATTAGTTAACAGAAGAAATTGAAGAAGGTCCTATAAAATATAATGTTTGGCTGGAGTGTACCTACCTCAGCCTTTGGATGAAGCCATCAGTCGCCGAGCGTTTGAGACTGCGAATCAAGCACCGTACAATGTTGATAGTATCCCAGAGGCTGTAGAGGCCATGAAAGAAAAGCTTTGTCGTGAAGAATAGGAGTATATGGCTTAGGGTTCTGGTTGGACGCTTGCTAATGTAGACTTCCTGGAACTGCGTATAAACAGATTATATTCATTATATTGAAAGTGACCACGTTGTTGGAAAGATGTTACATCAATGGTATGGAGACTGGTGGGATTCTGATTCTGTATTGGGTTTGTAAACTGAATTATTTAATATACATGATATAAATAAAAAAAATGTTTTATTTCTTGTTGGTGTTGTGCCCTGCCTGCTTTTCTGATAAAGGGAATACGATGGTCTTGGTTTTCAGATCTCCCGTTATATGTCGTTACTGTTAGTGGGCATGATAATCAAAATAATTGAAGTGATGTGGGCATAATATAATGTTAGTTAAGTACTAATATTATTTGCTGTAATGGCCTATCACTAAACGTGCACAATCAATGATATGGTAATAAAGTTATATGTTGAAATGTAGTGTACGATAAATGAGAGTGGATTAATATAGTAATACATTGCCATCAGGTTGGACGCAACAGACATGGTGCGAGAAGGGCGAAGGTCACATCAGACCTGACCCTCAAGAGCAGTGGGAGAAGCGGGAAGGGGGCGGTCGGTGCTTTTCGTGACGGTTAGAAATATAAGTCTCCCCTCTCCCCAAGAACACTCTCCGACACTATGGGTAACCATATGAAGGAAGTCTAATGATATATGTTCTTCGATTTATAGAATATTATGTGTGACCTTATATAATAATTGCCAGATATGGGCTGGCTGGATGGGATGAGGTGAGGATGGGGTAACCTTTAATTTTTTTTAATTTCAAATTTTTTTTTTGGGGTTTTTGCGATATTTTAAAATAACTTCTGGGGTGTGGTTTGCGGTGGAGTGAGGTGAGGGTGATGGGATGCTGAGGTGTAGTGTAGGGTAACATTACGTATTTTATCGGATTTTAAAATTTTTTTAAATATTATTTTGCGATTTTTATAATAATTGCCAGAGGTGTGGTTGGTGGTGAGCTTCATTAGCGTGGGTTGGAGAGGGGGGTGGAGGTCTATGGGTAATAACCGCCCCCCCCCCGCCCCCTCAATCTTTCATATGGCTTGAAAATTACCTTTCGGAGGCTCGCTATTGCAATTTTGGTGCATGGATCTTTTTTGAGGGAAAAATGGGAAATCTTTAAGGAAAAAATATAAATTTTGAGGGGAAAAGACAGATTTTTAGAGAAAAATGGTTTATTTTGAGGGTAAAAACTGGACATTTTAAGGGAAAAACGGTAAAAGCAATATGGTGGACTACGCCAGAGCCCCCAACCCTTTGTCCTCGGAGGAACATGACTTAGCTACTGTAGATGATTGTATTTCCATACAGAGTAACTGGACGCAACCCTGTTATAACAGTATTGTTCAAGCTGGCGCATGCAAGCTGAGACAGAGGAGGCATGCGTGACCACACAGTAGGAAGTGACGAGACGCCCTCTGACACGAGTGACGTCACTGCAGAGCTGCACGACGCGTCAACGAGGAAACGACATGCGCACATCCGCCCTCGGAGCATCCGGCATCATGCGAGCACCAAGCTACACTAACCCACAATCTTGACAAGGCTACATTTGTTTACGCAACAAAATTCAGTCTGATGTGGTCATGAAACATTTCGTACCGTACTGCAATACAATTTCGTCTCACAACTTGCCCAAGTATTGTAGTTTCAGCACTTCAAATATAGTTATACTTTTACCACGCACTGTGGCTAACAGAAAATATAATTTCATGTTTCCTGGAAGATGAACAATAAACACTAATTATTTTGAATGTGTACCTTTTTTCAGTCATAAATATATTTTCTCATATCTAGGCTAAAATTAAAAGGAACGATTTCTTCATTATACGTATTCATCTGCCTGCAATTGTTGATTTTATGAGGGTTCACTAAAAGAATTCACGACTTTGTCCTGTATGTGTGCTTATACGAGTGTGCTGTGTGACGAGTGTTCATTAAACTCTACTTTAACTTGTTAACATATTATCATAGGGTTTCATATACAATCGCAAAGCAATTTGAGTTTTCTGATTTCTCAATTGTATATAGCTATCAGCTTCTTATGAAGCTAACATTTTATATTTTTTTAATCAAGATAATGTACACTTAAGAGCCAAAAAAAACTGGTATAGGCGTGCGTATGCAAATAACAGAGGTATGGAACTAATGAGAGTAACGCGATGCGGTCGGCAGCGCCTATATAAGACAACAAGCGTCTGGCAAAGTGGCTAGATCGGTTACTGCTGCTACAATGGCTGGTTATCAAGATTTAAGTGAGTTCGAACGTGGTGTTATAGTCGGCGCACGAGAGATGTGACATATGATCTCCAAGGTAGCGATAAAATTTGGATTTTCGCCTACGACCACTTCACGAGTGTACCGTGAATATCGGGAATACGGTAAAACATCAAAGCTTCGACATCGCTGCGGCCAGATAAATATCGTATACAAACGGGACAAGCGACGACTGACGAGAATCATTAAACGTGACATACGTGTAACCCTTTTTCAAACTAACGCAGATTTCAAAGCTGGGGCATCAAAAAGTGCCAGCGTGCGAACTATTGAACTGACCATCGTTGATATGGGCTTTCGGAGGCGAAGGCCCGCTCATGTACCGTTGTTGACTGCACGACACAAAGCTTTACGCCTCGCCTGGGCCCGCCAACACCACCATTGGACTGTTGATGACTGGAAGCATGTTTCCTGGTCTGACGAGTCTCGTTTCCAATTGTATCGGACGGATGGACGTGTACGGGTATGGAGACATCCTCATGAATCCATGGACCCTACAAGTAAACAGGGGACTGTTCAAGCTGGTGAAGGCTCTGTCATGGTATGGGACGTGTGCAGTTGGCGGGAAATGGGAACCCTGATACGTCTATATACGACTCTGACAGGTGACAGATACGTAAGCATCCTGTCCAATCACCTGCACCCATTCATGTCCATTGTGCTTTCCAAAGGGCGTGGACAATTCCAGCAGGACAATGCGACACACCACAAGTCGAGAGTTGCTACCGAGTGGCTCCAGAAACACTCTTCTGAATTAAGATACTTCCATTGACCACCTAAATCACCACACATGAACATTATTGAGCATATCTGGGATGCCTTACAACGTGCTGTTCAGAAGATATCTTCACCGCCTCGCACTCCTATGGATTTGTGGACTGGCCTGCAGTATTCATGGTGGGAAATGCCTCCTGCATACCTTCATACATTAGTAGAGTCCATGCCACGTCGTCTTGCAACACTACTGCGTTCTCGCGGGGGCCCTACACGATATGAGGCAGGTGTACCAGTTTTTTTTGCTCTTCAGTGTACATTTGGTTCCGTTTGTAAACTGCCGCGTGGTTGGCCTACGGTACATAGAACAGGCGTTATCAACAGAGAAATATGCCAATCAGGAATGACCCAATAGCACGCCGCCAGGTTACACTGTCAGATGCAGAGTGACGGGTTGGTGGCTGATGCACCAATAAGTAAGAAACAGAGTCAGTGAAGACCTGGAGCAAGACTGCAGTGGAAACGTTTGCAACGCGCACGGGAAGTCACCACGTGAAGTCTACGTGATATTAACACCCTCCATTCTTAAGCCGTATACTCAACAATCGAAACAGTTGAAACTGCTCCAAATCAGCGAATACGACTGAAGATCTCTTGAAAGTGCTGCAATTAAATCGGTAAAATTCTACTGATCATTCGTAATTTTAGTTTCTGATATCCACTGATTAAACCGTGATTTCTACTGATTTCTAGTGAATCGCGCTGGCCTGGCAGTGAAATGCCCGCGCGATTCACTGCTTCGCCAGTAGATAACTGCTCATTAACTGAGGAATCGGGAACATATTTTAATCATTGAAGTCATTGTAGAAATAAGTAACTGTCTGTGGGAGTGAGTTTATTTCTTTTATTACGAACAACAATTGATACGCTGGAAAAATATTTTGTAGCTGCACAGTGTTTTGTCGGTACTAAACGTGGCAAATTGTTTTTTAAAGAACACCTTTTTTTTTGTAGCCACCACTAAATAAAATTTAGTAGTCACAAAATATTTTTACAGCGTATAGAAAATGGGCGGCAAGAGATTTGTTCAAAATCGAAGCATTTTTCATTTGTATATGTGGGCTTCACGTATCTGGTATATTTTTCCAATGCCTTCGCAGATGAATATTACTAAAGTGCGTAGAAAGTTTAAGTATGTCAAATGTATCACTAAGAGATTCATAAAGGTCCAGTAATACAAAAGCAAATACTCATTTTCCTAGCTCATAGAGGAAATATTCAGAGGTGGCAACCAATAGCAAAACAGGAGTGCACCACGAGAGAGTACATTTTATGGAATTGCCGGAAACGATCTAAACATTATCGTGATAGAAATAGTATGTAATGAGAAGGTGTCTCCAGGAGTAACTGCTGCCAACAGCGGTGCCAGTCTGTGTTTCAAACAGCAGTCGTCACTGAAGCCTGGTAACAGCGTAGCTAAGAGACATGTCGCGTGTCATGAACGCGGTGAGACAAACATTAGTGGTAAAGACGTTAATTAAAGTCCGGAGGTTTTTAATGGCCAATGTAAAATTAAGTAACAATGGTGACTTAGAGTTTTTTCAATCTTTTAAGAATGTGTTTATCACAGGTAATTGATTAATGTCCAGTTGTTTGGTTTATGGACATAAAGTTGTACCGTCAACGCGACGAAATATATTCTACAACAACGTTCAGATGAAGTTTAGGAACGCATCCTTCATAAGTGCCACTCGATAAAACATGGTTACACTTGTGTGTTGGCTGCAGCCAACATGAATGCAGCAGCTCCTGTATTATGTCCATGAGCCCTTGTTGCCTGCAAGCTATAACTAACAGAAGTACGTACACTGTCAAAAGTTATGTAAATTTACACATACAAAGTTTTTGTAGTTTTACATTTTTGTATGCGTACTTCTGTATACAAAAAGGCCTTGAAATCTCTGTTTAAAACACACGAATGTATAGATTAATCACCAAAAAGTTAGATTGCACTTTTAGAAATGATGTTAAACATACATCAATCCTAGGTACAAAACCACTTCATTTTGCATTTTATTGCTGTACTGTCATTTTATAAATATTGTTATTATTGTAATAAAACATATTCCATGGTGCACTTTTGGAATGTCTGAAAATATGTTAATTTATAACAACTTAAGTGAAAATACCATTGTTACGAAAAAAAAATAAAGAACTAATTTGTGTACATAAAATATGGTGCTGGAGTAGGCAGCCCGGACACTTTTGTTTTATTTAATGACCGTGCGAAGTGATTGGTTTGAACAGCGCAGTCCTCTATTTCACTTGTATCATCCAATGAAAAAAAAGTATGGTGGGGAATAAAAGCGTGTATTGTAAACGAAGCTACGAACAGTATTTACCAGTTGATTTAAACACAACCAAGTCTTCCATATATTGCTTGGTTCTTATGCCGCATAACGTTCCAAACTTATTATTCCTGGTAGCGAACGTTATCGATCGTGAAATTCTAGTGGTGTAGTGGTTACGACGCATGGATGCTGCTCAGAGGGTCACGGGTTCGAAGCATGAAAAGACCGGAAGTTTTAGAGGTTGTGAAATTGTGCGTGAATGGTCCAAGGCCACAGAATTTGATTCATAAATGTAAAAGGATGTGCATCGCGTAATTTGCGTGTGCAATTTATGGGAAAGCTAAAAAGTTACACCTTCCATAGCGTAAGATTACACACACATTAAAGTGTGTTTTCTCCCTTGTAGTACGTGTTAGTTGACACAGCAACCTGAATTAACACAAGCGCAGGGGCTTGATTATATTACCTTTTTCAATGGCAATTTTACTGTGACACAAAAGTTAAAACACAGAAACCTGGTTGGTGTAAAATTACACGGGTGTTGGTGGGAACTCTGCATCCACATACCTTTGTGAAAAATTACAAAGGTTTTTTTTACGGTGTAGCCTATACGAGCAGAATGAACTGCACAGCAGTATGTACACAGAGCTGCATGCGTGTTACTGGTTGTTGCTACACGGAGTTATAAGTTTCCCTTTGCCTGACTTTCACATGTTTAAGGGGTTTCTATTTCGTTCTGAATGTTCAAAGTCGTTTGACAAGCATTCCACTGTATACCCTATTGTTAATAAGACCGGAAATAACGAGATACTACAAGTGTTATAAGTAGGGGCAGTGATATTTCGCGAAAATATTTCGATATAAGATATAGTCCAAAGCACTGTAGGGTCGTCCAGCTTCTTAGATTGGCTAAAAAATGTTCTGGCCCGTGTTAACCATTTGCGCACGAATCACGAAGGTTCAGTGTCGGAGTTACTTAGTCCTGAGCGGCTTGGTCAAAGACGGACACGGCAACAGCAGCCAATGGAGGTATAACAACAGCTGAGGTGTGTACATAGTATTGAAGTCTACTGTGTGCTCCGATTTTTACGCGAAAAGTCACTGGCCCTAGTTAAAAGTATTGCAAGATAAGTAATTCCTGCGCAATATTCCCGGCGTGTGTTATCCAGGAGAGAGAGAGAGAGAGAGAGAGAGGAGAGGTTGGAAACGCAGCTAGGGCGTTGTGCTGGAACCAGGAGGTAGAGGACAGAGGTGAATGNAGTATTGCAAGATAAGTAATTCCTGCGCAATATTCCCGGCGTGTGTTATCCAGGAGAGAGAGAGAGAGAGAGAGAGAGAGGAGAGGTTGGAAACGCAGCTAGGGCGTTGTGCTGGAACCAGGAGGTAGAGGACAGAGGTGAATGTGGGTGTGCGTGCGGCGGACTGAATTAGCTCGCCTCGCCATTAGGAACACGGATCTCGTACTTGGGCGGCTGCCACTGGCAGAGGTGTGCTGGCGTGGGCAAGCTCACATGCAGTGGAAACTCTGCGTGCTTGTCCAGGCCTGTGGATGTCGGCAGGACGTCGCCAGTCTCCAGGACGACGGTCCTCTTCAAGGCGTGTCTCCTCGCCTCAGCGTCTCGTCTGCAAGAGCAGCGAGTCTGCAGACGGAGAGTGTACTAGGAAGAGTGCTCTCTCAGGAGGAGGCCGTGCTTCCAGGCACACAATCGCCAGCCTCCGCATCAACCAGAGGAAGCCATGTCTCAGCCAACAAGATACCTGTTTGTACAGAATGTCGGGTAATTCGCGCATATGGGCTTCACCACACGGATCTGTGATCAAAACTAAGTAGAAAATATTATTTTGTAAAAATGCATAAGCCCCTTCGTTTACAAGATAAATACATGTAAGTTCCAAAAATCGCTATACCAAACGTGTGGTGTTCCAATGAGATAAAGGTGAGGTGATGTGGCAATGCTGCAACTAAATTGTTGAATGTAAGGCATACAACAAGGGAACGAGTCGAGCTGCGTAGTGCCAAAGAGGCCGTGGAGTTCACATGTAGTGAGTACTGGGACATGGCACAAAGCCATGGATGCATCCGGCGGCCATGATCCGTGCATGCTGCATGCATCCAACGTGCAGAAAAGTGCATTGATATGGGCAGACAAAACTTCCAAGACCTGTTTTGACGTCTCGACGTTTTATATGTTGATGATGTTTGCTGTGCTCAACGTGAAATAAAGTCATTTCGTCTATTTTAATGTATTTTTCTCATAAACTAGGGGACTTGTGCCTTTTTACCAAAATATTTTTTCTACTTAGTTTTGATTATAGATTCGTGTGGTGCAGTACGTATCCGCGAATTATCTGGCATCCTGTATATTAAGTTGTCCTAGCAGAATATTTTGTTGTGTGAACGAAACTTGAAAAGCAAACAAAATTAATGTTCTTCATTTAACAAAATTCAAAACCTCTGTGCTCAGCCAAAAAAAAAAAAAAAAAAAANATCAACTGTATCTGTATGTTTGGCCACTAATGTGATTGTCTTCGTTCGAAAATGCAGCTGGAGAACTTGTTTGTGGTGTTTGTGACAATCAGGATAACGACCCTGTTTGTTAGTGCATGCATCGATTATTAATATTGGTAGGGAAATCCTAACACAACAGGTACAACATGAAACTAAAAAGAAAAGCTGTAAAACATGAAATATTTGTTAAGTACGTTGTCCAGAATTTTAACTGTAATTACTGAAAAACATTCTTCGCTTATAAGTAGCCAGTTAAGCTGAAATTGCTACGGTGTAATGCTCGAGCGCAAATGATCTAAGTAAGTTTTAATCATGGTCGGGTTTTAATTTTTTTTTTAAATATTAACCTAAATTGTTCAATATACGTACAGTCAAACAATTATTTAGTTGCAGGAGTCGAATCTTACAGTTTGGAGCAACCAAATAATATCAACCAACTAATTCGGGTTTCAACAACTAAATATTTCTTTGCCCCTATATAAATAATTAATATGATTGCGCCAAAAAAATTTCGTTTCATTCAACAAAACTTTTTTTTTAGTGGCACGTGCAGTGTTCTACAGCCGTGTGCCAGTAACGTCTTGTTCACCAGAGTATTTATCGTCGCAGATATACATTAGAACTGTCCCCATTGTTTTGGAAACAAAACCATAGGTATTTAAGTGTTAATTTTTTTATGAGTTTCTGCCTGGAAAACGTCGATTTTGAATTGCATATGTGCCTTTCCTATTACTATTTTGTAATAATGGTTTTTCGAATTCGGCATCCTCTCTTAGTTGGTTTCTTTCCTGGCAGAAAAATCAATCCAAATTCTTCTGTAGTCAGCATAGTGGTGAAATGTTATGTTTTCGGTTTAACTTCAGTGACCGCTGGATTTGTTGGAAATTCCAGGAGATGTACCTGGCAATGTAATTGGTTTTTACCTCATCTTCTTACTTACACAAACGTCTTACCAACGAGATATCAAAAATATTAATTTAAAATAGTTTTTACAACGAGTAAAAACTTTCGATCGTAACAGAAAAGTTGTATTACAGATACCAATACAGAGATAGGACGTGGACGATAATGAAGAAAACATTTAACAGAAAACAATGGAAGAAGAACGGAGCTTTGCATCAATGATACCAGCAAATTCTTGATTCAAGAAGACACGATAAAAACACAAAGCAAGAAAATTTCAACAGACAATAAACACAGATGTCCACGGCGTTTTGAAACTTCTCAGATACTGAATGCAATAAACAACCGCAACAGACTAAACACAAAGTGGAACATTGCGGGTGTACAAGAGAACACGCAGTATTATACAAGAGAAAAAGCTAATATAATGTGTGTTACTATTTTCTCATTAGACAGTATTTTATTCCGTGAGATTGGGTTTCTCCACACATCAACTTTACTGTGCTTCGTTATTCTATCGTTCTTCGCTATAAAAATTGTTTTATTACTGTGAATTTACATTCTAATTAGTGCTGTTTGCGCCACTGTTCTGTGTTACATTTTTATTCTTTCAAAAGGAAAGGTNTAGTTTTCGATCACGCCAGGTACTTATTTCTAAAATGGCGGCAATTTTATAATTTAGGCCATTATTATATCTCGGGAACCTATAATAAGATTTAAATCAAATTTGGAACATTGACAGTTCTTAATATAATCATTGCATTTCAAAAGCGACAGTGAAATTAATCCTCAATTTTGTGAGAAAGCGCAATTTAAAAAATTAAGCATTTACTTTTTATCTCGGGAACCATTTACCTGATTTAAAACAAATTTGTTACGTTGGCAGTGAATAATGTAAGCATTTAATTAAGAAACCAATAATCNCCATTTACCTGATTTAAAACAAATTTGTTACGTTGGCAGTGAATAATGTAAGCATTTAATTAAGAAACCAATAATCTAGTTGGTTCTCTATTTGGAAGATCGTGCAGATTGAAAAAATAAAAATCTTTCGTTATATCTCGGGAACCATTTCACAGATTTAAAACAAATTTCGTATGTCGGCAGTGCATGATGCAAGCATTGGCTTTAGAAACCGATAAAGTTATTGGTAAGCTATTTCGAAAGATAGTGCTAATTGAGTAAATAAAGCTTTTACACTATATCTTGGAAACCATTTAACGTTTTTGAACCAAATTTTACACGTTGGCAGTGCATGATGTACGCATTGAGTAGTAATGATGTTATTAACCGTCCATTTAGGAAGATAGTGGGAAAAGAAAAATAATGTTTTTATTTTATATCTCGGTGATTCCTGCAAAATTTAGCATATAAGTAATACTAATGTAGGCCATGTTCATACAAGAGATATAGACGGAAAAGGCTCTTTTTTTTTAAATGGTAACTGTGAGGATATGTAAGTTTATTTGCAATATATCTTATAGGTACTCTTTGTCCAATTTCGACCAAAGTTGTAATACTGAAATTACCTTTTTCAAACATCAAATATGTCAATGAATAGTCTCTTTCTTGAGCCATTTTGTAAGATAGCACCACACGACAATGAAGTTTTAATGGTATATTTAGGGAAATAATCAACCGATTCCTATCAAATATGGTTCTCAAGTAGACCTATCACCACGGCAGGTAATGTAAACTGAAATTTTTAGTGGGTCAGACAATTATTTTCAAAATGGCCGTCGTATAAAAATTAAAAATACTATGCTATATATATGAAACCATGTAACAAATTTCAACTTAACTTTGTATGCTGGCAGTATATATTACAATTATTGCATTTGTCTACTCGAAGCTTTTTTCGTTCGCCATTTTGTAAGATAGTGCCACATTAATAGGTAAAGTTTTGTCATAAATCAAGGAAAAAAAACACCAAATTCCTTGGAAATTTGGCCAAAAAGTAATACTGTGTTAGGCCATATATGTTGATACGCAATATTTTGAGAGCGGCCAGGTGCTTATTTTCAAAACAGCGCCCGTGTAAACATTTCAGTATAGCTGCTATATCTACGAAACAATGTAACCAATTTTATCGTAACTTTGTATACAGACAGTATATATGCAAGCACCAAATGAGCGAATACATAAACTCATTTGTTTGACGTTTTGGGAGATAGAAACAAATAAAAAATTTATTTTTCATGTCCTATCTCGGAAACTCACCAAATCCAGGCAAGAAGTTATGCTATTGTAGTCCATCTAAATGTATATGACTTAAAGAGGTAGTCACATCTGTTCTAAATCACAGCAATGTAAATATTTTATGTCAGTATGCCACATGTTCNCTTTGACGTTTTGGGAGATAGAAACAAATAAAAAATTTATTTTTCATGTCCTATCTCGGAAACTCACCAAATCCAGACAAGAAGTTATGCTATTGTAGTCCATCTAAATGTATATGACTTAAAGAGGTAGTCACATATGTTCTAAATCACAGCAATGTAAATATTTTATGTCAGTATGCCACATGTTCCAAACAATTTCAACCTACTTAATATGTAAAAGTATCTATGACAAATACAGAAAATGCCAATAAATCTTCGTTTTGTTCTCCAGTAATGGATATAAACAGTATATGAGAAAATGGAGGTTTTATGTCATTTTTCCGGGACCAATCAACCGATTCCCATAGAACTTTTCACACTAATAGAGCTACGGTAGGCCATGTTTAAAATGTGCCTGGTTTTATTTACAGTTCGGCTGCAATATATATAATTTAGTAAAGTTTGCCATATCTATTAATAACTTGACATATTCCATTATCTACAGGAAGCATTAGATATGCCTCGACAGAGCTTTGTTTAGAATGCTTTGTGCGTCAGTGCCAAATGAGAAACTAAAACTTTTATGCCTTATCTCGAGAGACGGTCAAGCTGATTCCATCAAATTCTGTACACAAGTAGTGTTATGCTAAGCCACGATAACATTCACTATTAAAGTGACTCACACAAAGTTTTCAAAATGATGTCCACGTGTATATTTGAACTTCGTAAATCTAGTCTTCGAAAGCGTTACACTGGTTACTACCGGAGTCGATGTTCCGAATCCAAACAGCGTGATGTAGTTGTCTGCACCCCAGCTTACGGTACGAGGCGTTCTGTGTTCGAGTCCCAGGTAAGGCATGTGTGTGTTTGTAACTGTCTCACTAGCACTACACTTGTTTCTGTTTGCATCTCTACTGACATCACAACCAATGAGACGTCAAGACTCACCTACCATCTAACCTTTTAATAACTTCACGGAAATATTTGTATCCGTATATAGGAAAATATTTGTATCCATATATAGGAAAGAAGGCCCGTTAGTTATAATGATAACTTGTTGTTTCTACTACGAATGTCATTGTAGGCATACTATTATACTACAATTTTGATTAAAATTACATTATGACGAAGTTGTTTTATTGGTCAATATAGACCCTGTTGTGGTAAATATTTATCTCCTGTTCTTTTTTTGCCATCGGTTTTGTTAGACAGTTCAATATTTTTGCTGAAGATATTTTTGCACTCTCTTACTCAGCACTCTCTTACTCATCCGGGTACTGTTGCAGTGCGGAAGAATGGAGGGTGTGCCAGTCTTCGGGCCGTCAAACCTGTTGCCGATGTTTAAATGATAGATAGTACATCATAGCTTCCTAGCTCTTTGTTGTTCTGATGTGTGGTGTTATTTGTTTTATTTCTTTCGTCCACTTTTTTGACGTATGTTTGGCAGAGAGCACATACCATGTTTATTCCTACAGTAGTCATACTATGCATCTTTGCCATTTTACTTGAAGGTTCATATTATTAGAGAGTATATCAGTACCGTGGAGGAGAAATTGCATGTTGCTTTCTTCGATGTGAGCGCACCCATTCCCTTATTGGCTACGCGAGGCTGTGGAAGTGGCCTTGTGGCTCCTCAGCCGCTGATCGGCCAACGGAGTTCCGCCATGTTGCTGGCCAGTGCCGCCATCTTGATGGCGAGTGCAGCATGAGCGCGTGGAACAAGCAGCTGTCTCACGTCTCTGTTCCTAAGGTTGCCGTCTGGCTGGAGGTACACATTTCTAATGCACGAGGTGCATGGGCATAACAGTTCTAGAGGTGACATTGGTACGCACATAACATATCTGGCCGCCTCTACGTGAAAGGTATTGAACTGGGGTGAAATCTTTCTCTTTCTCGTCAACTCGCCTCTAGGTAACTTATATTTTCATGGTGTTACAGTAAAGACATAGCTATCCTGCATTTCCCTATGGTATGTGGAGTGGCCTGTACCATAATTTTCATTCCTATAAACTATGGTGAAACACTACTATTAGTCCTTGTCAAATTTTAAAAAAATGTGCATTTGAAATGGAAAGAGAAAACGGAAACTACCATTCGGACGTGAAAAATTACTCAAATGCTATTCGCAATATTATACTTTACTCTCAAATTAAAGTTTAAATATCTCGGCGTTAGGGGGAACACAACAGATAGGAATGGCCGATTCGGTGACAGAGGTGTGACGCGGGGGATTCAGGGATTCGTCCACCAGAGGTGTGAGGTGGGCAATTCGAGGCGTCCATCTTGGATTGCATTTTCTTGTGCTCTGTCATTCTGGTCATACATCTTAGACCACCATATTGGATGCCAGTACGCCGCCATCTTGGGTTGCCATATTGGTAACCAGTATCTTTGGGTTGCCATATAAGATTGCATCACGTCGTGATCTGCCATTCCGGTCCTTGGATTGCATTATATCGTGCTCTATCATTCTGATCGACCATCATGTTTCTAGAATGTTCCAGTTGATTGCCCTGTCCTGGGGTGTAAGGTGGGGGATATTGGATAGCGTTATCTCATGCTCTGTCATTCTGGTAGGTCATAATGCTCCTATAATGTTCCTGTTCTTTCATGCTCTGTAATTCCACCCTCATGGTCTGTTATTCCATGTCGCCGGCGCATCTGTCGTATTGTAATATTGATCGATGAGGTGTGAGGTGGGCGATTTCAACCATAATCTCGTGTGTTGTCAGTTATAGTTCCTTTGTAGCCGGCTACAGCAGGCATCTGCTGCATATGCACAGGGCAGGGATTTGTGGGTTCGGAGCCTAGGATTCATTTACCATGTTTTTTATTTAAATTAAATTATATTATGAGTGCCTCTAAATGGACAAGTCTCGACGAGACAGTCATGTAACTTAAATCACAGTTGTTCTTATTTTAATTTCAGGAAATATTTTTCATGTCTACCAAATTATATATAAAAATGGTTTTTTTAAGTGTAAAGAATATCTTGGGAGGACGAAATGTATTTAAGTCTGCATAAGTTTACCAGAATCAATTAGCTTGTGATCAAAATCATTTGCTGTAAGTAAGTAAATATTTTGCAGGTGCATTCCAATGTATACAAGTGCAAAGTGAAAAAAAATCATGAAGCACATAATGAGCATTTACGAACATGAACCACACAACTTGAATTATAATAACAACATTTTTTGTAATATTTCCATGTCTTTTGTTATGTATAAAAAAATTGTATTTTGCACGTGCATATCCCCACATAGACCATCAAAGGTAAACAAGTGCAAGATGAAAACACGAGCACGGATCAAATCATTATTTACCAACATTAACCCAACCAAATCTCCTAAAAAATAAAATAATGGTCGGCATTTTTTTTACTCGTGATTTATTGAAACTGCGATGACTGAGATAAAATAGTGACACAAACATACAAATTAAAAAATTAATAATTTATTTACATATTTTAATTTACAAAAACACACAAACTTTCACTCTGCAGATGGGATAAAGACATCGTAGAGACATCGCACACGTGTATGTAGGCTTAGCACCTCGTCTGGAAGGATAGCACATCTCCTGTCACATGGAAGAAGACGGACGTGTGTAGCCACTGCTGCCACCTACCGGCAGAGTCAAACATCGGCGTGCAGGTCACTTCCCCTTCCTCTTCCTCCACCTCGTCCATATCGTAGAGACGTCCTACCGACGCCAATGTCCATCCCGGTGTGTACTCACTCCAGGGCACCGGAGTGAGTATACGATCACCAGGGCAGGAATGCCTCTGTCATCGATCGTGCGGGAGAGGAGGTGGCTACGGATGCTGGAGGCAGTGGCGTATCTCGGAGACGATCGTGGGTGAGGCGTAGGCTTCCATCGTCGTCGAACAGGCGACCTGCTGCAATCAGGACCGCCGCCGCCGCCGAACCCTCATTCGCCACCGGATGGCATTTAGTGTTGTGATACCGGAAGCCGAAGCTCCCATAACTCACTAGGTGATTGTAAAAAACAAATGCACCCTGACACTTTCTCAAATCATTGGGTCGGCGGCAGGGGCTGTGTACTGTGGGGCTTTGGGCACCGGGCCCTTATTTAGGCGAGTAATTTTTTGTTGCCTATTTAAAATTTTTTTACGTTTACGTGTTTTCGGCGGGGGAGTGAAGCTCCCCTCCAGCCTCCCGGCTGGAGTGAATGTTGTGTCGTGGGTGTCTGTCTAACAGTTGTTTTGTTGTTTGCAAGTGTGCTATTAGTGTATTTTGTGTGAGTAGCCCTAGTC
Organism: Clitarchus hookeri; assembly: GCA_002778355.1. Lineage (NCBI taxonomy): Eukaryota > Metazoa > Arthropoda > Insecta > Phasmatodea > Phasmatidae > Clitarchus > Clitarchus hookeri. Next base: position 574,122 of record NQII01000805.1, read on the forward strand.
TCCCGATGTGTCCTATACAGGTCTCCATCGGGGTACGTTTTATAGATTCAAAGTGTATCACATAGAGAGAATAACATTTTAAAAATTAAATTAGAGTTGGAGGGGCCCCTAGCACCAGTCTCTGAACCCAGTACCAATAGGACCCCTCTTTCCCAAGTCGTCTTCTTCCCAACCTGCAACAGACTGACAGGTCGGTGCGTTATGATTGGTAATTAATTTAAAATTGAAAAATAAAAAATATTTTATACATATGTAAGTGTATATAAATGTTTTTCTTAATAAGTTTTTATGATTTTTAGGTTTTTTTTTTTTTGTAATATAATATATGTAAATTAACTTAGTTAAGTGAAATTTAATGTTAGCCCCCCGACCCCTACCTCGACTAGCATGTGTGTCCCATGACATGGAACTCGAGTGGTGGTTGGGGCTATTTCCCACCTGTCACGAGTTCCCACATAACCAGCCTGGGCAGGGCGCCCTTCTTGTGTTGTAAGAGTGTAGGTGTTGTCTCTATCGCTGTGTCCGAACGACTGAATGTTGTAGAAAAACGCGGTGTTTTTATAGTTATTTGGCTCTCCTCGTCGCGCCCCAATCAGGTGGCTTCGAGGGAGAAGCGTGTTCATTGGTTGTTACTTCTCGTCACTATCCAATCAGGAAGTTCCGAGCTACGAGTGTGTTTCTATTGATTATATTTGCTGTTATTAATAAAAAACGTATTATTTTAACAATAATTTAATAATTAAATGCGTTGTTGTTTCCCTAAAGTATTTAATTAGGTAAAGTGGCGAGTGCTGTAAGGAGCAGCATCTGCTTCTCCTGTAGCGAGTTCATTGTTTTTGCCTGTGCGATTACAGGCCTAAAGTGTTCTATAATAGCTATAAAATTTGTTTCTTGCAGAAAAGCAGCCAGTTCATGCATATCTGCAAACATGGTCGCATTTTCTGTCGTGTCGTCTCTTTGCCTATGTTTTCGTGGTTTTTCTGTCTGCTGTTTTGTAGGTGGGTGTTCTGTATATGGATTGTTGAGTACTGGGAATTCAGTCTCTGACTGAACATTCGTTGGTGTTTTCTGCTGAGGTTTTGGTTGAGTGTCTGTTAATGGTTTGGCAGGTTTTGGTGCCATCCATTGTTTTCTTGTTTCAATGTGTTTCTGTATGACCTGGCACTGCTTCCACGCAGCCGAGTGTCCTGTTTGCTTACAAAGTGTACACTGCCACTTTGTATTGCCGTGTTCTGTGTTCGGACAGTCTGCCTTTGCGTGATCTCCTGCACACAAAAGACAGACTGGCCTAAGTGTGCAATACTTCTGAGTGTGGCCCAGTGCACAGCAGCGCCTGCACTGCACCACATCCTCAGGACGATGTCTATACATTTCTACTTTAACTGACAGATAATGCAGTCTGGTTAGTTTCAGTATGTTTTGATTTGAGTGTTGTTTAACTGTTGCCCCCCAAACTGCAGGCATATCGGCTGGTGTATTAAATTTCCAAACATTAATTGGAGTGAATTTAAAGTCTTTAAGGTGTCTAAGTATTCGGTTTTTGTCGGCGTTGTGTGGTAGCCCTTTAATAACTAACTTAATCGGCTTTTTGCTTTTTTTGGCGTGTGTGTAATACGGTATATGGTACTTTTCTAACTCCCTGCAGAAGTCAGAGTGATCGTCTAATGCTACAACCACCCTCAGGTGTTGTTTTTTAGTAAGTGTAATTTTCTGAAAAGAATCTTTCGTAAATGTGCTAACCAAAAATTTAAGTTGTGTAGTGTCCGGGATGTACACTGGAGGCCCGAGTTTTTCTGTAAGTGTAGTAGTTTCTGAAACTACAGTTTCGGAAGTGTTCGTACTGCAATTTGACTCTCTTTCCTCACCCAATGGTGAGAAAACATTTTCTACTGGTAGATTTACCCGAAGTGTTGTCTGATTGGCTGATGGCGCAGTGTGTTTTTTGTTGGGCTTCTGCCACTGTGTGTCATGCGAAACAGGAGCAATATCCTGACTGTGAACCGAGTCGCTTAACAACCACCCAGAACGAAGACTGGTCCTTGCAAAAAAGTCACTAATCCGCTGCTGCTTCTCGGCTGGCAGCAAAAGTAAATTGGCGTGTAGTGCGGCCGAAGCCTCCGCATCGTTGTTGAAGAACTTACCAGGATTCAAGTCCATCGATGTGTGCCTAGGACAACCTAAAGCAGTGGTAGCTGACCAGGCTACCTGAGGGGTAGCAAGGCTAGGCCAGAAGAGGAAGCGCTACCTTCCTCAACCACTGCCTGGTTAGAAGTGCAATCAGGACCGGCAGGAGATTCCCTTATATATAGTACTCGCCTCTCCCGGGGCGGACGTCCTTCCAGGCCGGCGTTTGGCTAACTGTACGTTGCGGTCTTTAGATGCGGACCACATCAGTGTGCACGGAGATATAGGCTATCCACGATTTATTTAGCACTTTTGAGTTCAACCTTTGAAAAATGTCACTGACCCTAAATTATTTTCTTCCCTGCGTGTATTTTTAATGAATATAAGTGAAAAAATTAGCCAATTTTTTAATGTTAGCTTTTCTAATAATTTTATATTTTAACTTGAGCAACGTATAAATAAAATGTGAGGTCTCATGGCAATGTTAATTTTACATGCAGTGGAAGATACACAATGTGCATACAAGCAGGTCTTAACCAGGACTTAACCTTGCGTTGCGTCTAAAACCGAGAAAGGTATTTGACGCCACCTGTTGTCTGTGAAGAGTTATATCGGTTTCCTCATGTTGTAATGTAGGAAAAAGCCTTTACGATAGTGTCGTCTACACAATCCACGCGTCTCCTCTCTTTTACAGCCACGAACACGAATATGTAAAAATCTTTAATCAATTAAGTTTTATTAGTTGTCTAGAAATGTCATATGTTGTATTCAAGGGGAGCAGATTGGAGCCCCGCTTTGCCAGGGTGGGCAGCGACTTGCGCCATGGCCGTGCCCAGGTAGGAATATTGGCGCTGCCCCACCGCTTACCAGACACCTGCGGCCTTGAGCAACGTCACCAGGAAGGGGGACATCGCTGAGGGTTCCTGGAAGTCGTTAGAGTGCGTGAGATGGAGGTGCACTGCACAGAGCGCCACGTTATTTCCATAATAACAGGAGATATCGTCTGTTGTAGCGACTACTCCTTCTCAACCAGTCGCGGTTCCTGGGTTTCAGAACAGGTGCGACTGCATTGTGATGCTGGACATTTGAGAGGCCAAGGGAGAGCGAGCTAACTAAATACATACAGTGGCTCACATTTATATTCGGCCACCGGAGATTACAGCAGTTTCGTGGCCTTACGTTGCATCACAAAGGAAGATAAACATAACCATATTGCACAAAAGACCATGAAACTGCGATGATCGTCAGTGGCCGAATATTGATGTGAGACATTGTAAGTACTTTAAAATTTTAATTGAGAAAATAAGCCTTACAAAATTCTAGGGTTGTGCATAAGTGGCTTTATATTTTAGAAAACAAATAAAAGGAAAATATGTTGTTATATTTAATGGAACTGAAACGAAAGTGAAAAATATTTTTATGGGGACACTTCTTTAACGAATGTTTCACGAAAATCTGAACATTTCTTCAATATTTTCATTTATATATTCTCTTAACTAAATACTTCCACAATTCAATTAAAATTGTGCATTCAAACTTGCCTAGTGTCATTAATGGCAGTACAGAATAACAATATGCTCCTAAATATTTCCTTACAAATCATGTAAAAAATAACATATAAATAGATTACATAATGAAGGAATAAATGTATCCAAATTCTTGAATTTAACAAATTAGCTTTTGCCAACATTTCTATTCAAGTTTCAAGTAATTATTTCAGTGACATTGTGGTAATAAACGTAGCCAAATGGACAAAGTATAAAATTTTTAAATTGTTCTTTGACTAAACGAACATTTTACAAGCACTGAATATTCAGTGAACTTAAAATTTTCATTTCACTTAGATTTTCATTAGGTACTTAAATTTCTTACCAAAATCTAAAATAAGATATTCAATTCTTATTTATGGTTTTAGTATACAGGATTATTTAAAAAGGATGGTGCATGGATAAAAAAGCTTTACTTTAACACCATCCTTTTTGAATAATCCTGTATTAAATTCTTTGTCTCAAATATTTTTGTTAGTTAAAAATTATTTAAGCTATGTATTTTTCTTTCTCATTCCGTATTTTAATGCAGCAAAAATAAAATATTCCTGCCATATTAATTTGTGATTATTAAGACAAAAATTATTTGCAACACTACAAATAAGCAAATTAATAAATAAATTTAATAAGATTTTTAACGCATTTCTAATAAAAACAAAATAGCGCATATTTTTATTCATTTCTACACAGACACTTGTGCTTATCATACACGTAACGATTAAACTTTATTTTATTTGTCTGCTGCTTACTTGATGAAAGCTGGTTAATTATTATATAAGCCATGTCCTTTGTTTTTAGCCTACTTTCCGAATTAAAGAAATGCTTATGAGATCACTTTCCTGTCTGTGTGTCTGTGAATGTACGTGTGTATGTATGTGCGTCTGTGTCCCNTATAAGCTTCATTTTTGGACGCAGCAACCATATTTCATTACTCGGTACACACATATAGTACTGAGAAGGGACACCTGACTTTAATAGTTTTTGACAACACCGGGGACATACTTTTAAAATGGTGGCCATTAAAAAATTCTAGGCGATGTGTCATATCTTGGAAACCTTCCAAACAGATTTTAAGCAAATTTTGTATGCTGAGAGCGCAAGTTGTAAGCTTTAAATTAATTCAGAGGTAAATATTGTTGTTGATCAGCCATTTTGGAAGATAGCGCCACATGAAAAAATTAAGCTTTTATGTTATATCTCGAAAACTACTAAACCTATTTTATCGAAATTTGGCACATACGTAATACTATTATTGGCTTTTTAAATGTTAGTAATTGAACTTAATTAGACCATTATTTTCAAAATGCCGCCTATACTAATATTTTAGGTTTATTTGGAATTACTGCCATACCTTTTGACCGATTTCAACCAAATTTTGCAAACTGGCAGTATCTATTACAAGCCCCAAATTAATTTAAAAAATGTGTCTGCCATTTTCTAAGATAGCACTGCATGCATATTTCAAGTTTTGTGTAATTTCTCGGGAAACAATTAACAGTTTCCTACCAAATTTGCCAATCAAGTAGTACTGACGCAGTTGATATGTACAGATATTTTTCAAGTTGGACATTTGTTTTCAAAATGGCAGCCATATAAGTATTTTAGCATAGTATGCTATATCTTCGAAAATAGTTAATCAGTTCCAACTTAACCTTGTATGCTGGGAGTAAATTTATATATATATAAACATCAAATGTATCTACAGGAACTTCTTTTGATCTATATTTTGTAAGATAGTGCCAAACGAATAAATAAAGTTTTATGTCATATTTCGGAAAACAATTTTCCTGTTCCTGCCAAATTTGGCAAACAAGTACTACTGCGATAGGTTATGATAACTGATATGTTTTAGGTATGTCAGACATTTATTTTTAAAATGGCCGCAAAATAGATACTTAATTTTTGTATGTTATATCATCGAAACCATGCAATTAATTCCAAAGAATCTTTGTGTGGTGGCTGTATATATAACAACAATCAAATGTGTACACACAAAATATCTTTTCCCGCCATTTTGTAAAATAGTATCACTTGATAAACTGAAATTATGTTATCTCCGAAGAAACAACTGATTTCTACCAAATTTGCCAAACAATTAGCACTATGGCAGGCTAAGAAATCTGATGAATTTTGAGAGGGTCAGACATACATATTTTCAAATTGGCGGCCATATAAACGTTTTAGCTCCAAATTTGTTATCTACGAAACTGCAAAAAATTTCAACTTAACTTTGTATGCTGACAGTATCAGTTGTATCCATTAAAAATGGTCTTTGCAAAGCCTCATTTTCCCCACCATTTTGTAAGATAGAACCACATTAAACAATATCGTTTTATGCAGTATCTCAGGAAACAATAAACAGATTTCTTTCAAATTTGGCAAATAAGTTATACTGTGGTATTCGATATTTATTTATATGTTTAAGTGTGTAAGTCTCTCATTTTCTGGATAGCGTGTATACATACATTTAAGCTTAGTCGGCTATATCTACGAAACTATATAAAAGATTTAAGTTTAACTTTGTATATTTTTTGTATGACAATAATCGAATGTGCTAATATATAAACATATTTCCCTCCATTTATGAAGGCCGTCACAAAATCAATCGAGGTTTTATGCCACATCTCGAGGAGCAATCAATCGATATGCATACAGAGATCCTTCTTTGCCGCATTTTTTTTTGCGAAGTAGTGTCAGGTGAGTAAACTTAACATTTGGTCTAAATTGCTGTATAATTTGACTAATTTCCTCAAAATTTTGCACACATGCAGAAGGCCAAATATATTTACATAATTTAAATGGTGTCACACAATAATTTAAAAAATGGAGGCCATATAAATATTTTTATATGTTTGGTACATATATTGAACAATTTAAGAATTTCCATCAACATTTTTATGCTGACATTATCTATTACAAAAATCGTGTACATAGCCTCTTTTTAAGCAATTTTGTAAGATAGCCCCATTTAAGAAAATTAGGTTTTTGTGTCAAATCTCGAAAACCCATGAAACTTAATTCTGTCAATTTTTTTACACAAGCAGTGTTATGGTAAGCCACGTAAACTTATGTATTTGAATGGCTCAGACACTTATTTTCAAAACATTACACTGATTACATCCGAAGTTGATGCACGGAATCGTGCCTCCGTGATGCAGTTGATTGCAAGCTAGCTTCATTTTACGAGTTTTTTTAAACTCCAATCCCGGGTAAGTTACACGTGTATTTTAATTGTACTTGTACTGTTTTACTTATTTCTGGTATCATCTCTAATGATATTGCTGCCAATGTGACGCCAACGCCTACCTGCCATCTATGCTATCAAGAACTTTACCAAAACTTATCTTCACCCATGTAGAGGAAATAAGAATCATTAATTATCTGTAACTTCTTGTTACTTTAATTTTTCTCCTCTAGTGATAATTGAGAAAAATAAATAGCTTGTAAAACCACCACATGTATTGTGTCCATGTTAAATTAAATTCAGATATAGTGAAATAAGCACAGCTACAGACCACTAAATGCTTCCCTTCCCACCTGACGAAATCACCGGCTTGATGAGAGCAAAGCAGTATAAACGCGCGCTCCTGTTTCCCGTTCCACACGAGTCCAGGCTGCTGAGGGATGAACATCGTGCTCGTGGCTGCTCTCTCTCCGGGATCGGCCGCCCCTAGGGACCAGCGAAGGCGAGGGGCTTCTGTGAGTTCGGCGGGACTGCAGCAGATTGGGTGTGGCGACTACTCCGCAACTCGTCGCATCTCCAAGTGGCGGATAGGGGATCCCCAGGCCCTGGGGTGGCTGGGAATACTCCAACCCAGCCCGTGGACCAACCGGCCGTTGCGACAACGCCGCCATCGTGGACATTGGGGACATGGGTAGCTCAGTACGAGATGGCGAAGCGCATCGCGCAGGAGGCAGCCCGACGACCAGGGCGGGGAGGAGCATCTCGAGGTGCCACGGGCGAAGTGTAGCGAACCTCACTGCTGGATTCTGTGAGCTGCTGACTGCGGATGTGTGAAGAATGGATTGGAATGCGTTGGACCTCGGAAGATTCCTGATGTCAGCCTCCACTCCTGGGACAGTGGATTCGCCACCAGCCTGGTAGGTCTCGGATGTCCCGCGCGAGCTTCGAGCTCACCAAGAGAAGACCGGCGGACTATTTTGGAGGAGGGGGATGAGGTGGCTCCTCGGCAAGCACTCCCCGCCTTCACCCACGGCGTGGAGACCCTCATGTCAGCGCAGAAGAGCGAAGATGGAGTAGGTGCCATGACTGAGCTGCCCAGTTTTCCGACGCACTCTACGAGAAGCAGGGGGGCGCTGCATTCAACAGCTGCTGTCAATGTTATTGTGCTGGTTCACCTGCACAGAAATACTGACAGCAGTTCAACCTTCAAGAGCGCTTGCACCCACAGCCCCGCCCCTTTCTCTTCTAGATTTTCAACTCCACAATAAAAAGCATGAAATCCTCACCTGCTTCCTCCTTCAGCATTTTCATTATTACATGAATAAGTTTTGAACTTATTTCCTGTCGGGAGGGTTTTTACGGTGCCTATGCCGGTTTCCCCCTCCCCCTTCTTAGCTATAGCCTCAGCTATAGGAACACTTAGGGGTGCAGTTCATTGCCCCTATTGCTGTCATGGCTGCATTAAAACCTCTCTGCTGCGATGCACGCCATCTTTGCATTTAACTCCCTCTCCTGTAGGCTTATGGGGCCTAGCCAAGAGACGCACCTAAACTCCCATCCCTACCTCGGACGTACACTTAACACTTAGCAATAGGGTAGGGGATAAGCACGAGACACCCCCCTTCCCCTGTACCACACTCTAAGTCCCTGCGACCGTCGTGCGCATGCGTCAGAGAGGCTGGACGGGGCTGCCTCCGCCGCAGCCCAGCCTAGCACGAGGCTGTACAAGCTACATGAACATGCGTTGCTCAGTCGAGGGGATCGGACTACGATCGTTGGCAGAGTAGAAAGCTAGAAGCAATTATTTTAAGGTTTCTTTTGAATTGAAAGCAACTGCGAAATAAAGAATTATTTAATATTATTCACAAATAACTAGGAGGGGAAGGGGGATGCATACATATAGCACGAACTGTCACTGCTCTTAACCTGTGAGATTTTCAAAGCCATCCACTACTTTTGACGAAAGTACACTACTATTGACTATGCTTACACTGTAAACACTACATAGATTTACTATTGTTTCGTATATACTTTGAAATGTGAAAATCTATTTAACTTCGCGGTGCTGAACTCGTTGATGAAGTTAATATTTCCTTATCATTTAGAAGAACAATTGCGCCCTGTGCTTTGAGGTAACCTTCCCCTCCCCCGGCCCTTCCACTAACATACAGTTGACGATAGTAGCGTTGTTCGTGAAGGCAAGGGCGGGGAAGGAACCCGTCTGTAAGCATTCGCCTAAAGTGATTTCAGGAAACTTTGGAAAACCGAAGTCAAGATGGCTGAACCGGGATTCGAACCAATGTTCTCCTGACTGCGAGTCCAGGGGTTTATCACTGTACCACCTCACTGAGTGTATGTGCGTGTGTATTTCCCCCTAACATCTTAGGAAACATTGCACCACGTACCACCAAACATAGTACATCTGCAGTCGCTGATAAGGACATCGATGGTTTCCGTTTTCTACCATTTTGACAATTTATTTTGAATGCATTTCGAAATTGAAAGATGCCAAGTCGAATTTCAGAGACTATAGGGCCCATTATAACTAAACTGCAAATGCATGCTCATAGTACTTAATGTGAGAATTAAAAACAATAATAAATTATATTTGTCCCGCAATTTTGTGAAATAGCGTTACCTAAAAAGTTTATTTAACATCATAAGATATATCTCAATCGATAGCCACCAAATTTCCCATATAAATAATCTTTATTTATGTCACGTAAGTATTTCGGATAGGTAATGTTGAAATAGCGACCTCATATAGATACGAATATAGTCTCAGCTACCATACGAAAAATTTTAACTAAACAAAGTATTAAGTCTAAGCTATTCGTTTCGTGTTTAACTCTTTCCTTAATAATTTTTTTAGATTATGTGTAATATTTCGGCATCTGTGAAAACAATTTTTACAATATTTGGTATACAGTTAACTCTATGTAAGACTCCGTATGTCAGAAACATACATGATGAGTATAACCGAAGACCCCAAATTTGAAGATCTATATTATAAAAACCAAACAACCTACAACCTTGATTGACCAATAAAATGAACCACGGAACAGTGAAGTTTGTTTACCATACATTCATAAATGTTCACTGTGACCACCATGAGCGGCCCGAACGATATCTACGCGATAATCAAACTCGTTTCACGCTCTTGTCAGCATGTCCTGTGTTACGGTTTGGATGGCATTCCTAACGCTTGGTATGTGAAGGTCGGTGGGAAGGGGACGGTCTGATGTTTCCTTTATGTGCCGAGAGATGNCACTGTGACCACCATGAGCGGCCCGAACGATATCTACGCGATAATCAAACTCGTTTCACGCTCTTGTCAGCATGTCCTGTGTTACGGTTTGGATGGCATTCCTAACGCTTGGTATGTGAAGGTCGGTGGGAAGGGGACGGTCTGATGTTTACTTTATGTGCCGAGAGATGGCACTGGGATCGTCTGTCGTCGCACTATGAGCGTGTGTTGTGTGTTAGTCCGCATCACGATGGCGACGGAACAACAGAAGGCGTTCTGTGTTATTTAATTTGCAAAATGTGAATCGGTTAAGACTGTTAAACGTTAATTCCGTCGCAAATACGGACGTCGTCCTATCGTACGTTGGTTTCGTCAGTTCCGTGACATATGGTGACTTCGCAAAGGCAAAAGTTCCGGGCGGCCACATGTGTCCGAAGAGAATGTGCAACGGATTCAACAAGCGTTCGTTCGCTGTCCGAGAAAATCATCTCTACAAGCTAGCCGGGAAATGCAAATCCCTCAATCCACAGTATGGACAGTGTTGCGAAAGCGATTGCTGTACAAACCATACAGGTTACAGCTTGTACAGGTTCTTACCGAACGGGATAAAAAACTGAGACGTGATTTCTGCGCTTTCGTTCTTGCTCAGAATGAGGTAGACGATGCCTGGTTTTTAGCGATAAAGCGACGTTCCATACAAATGGTACGGTGAACCGGCACAACGTGCGGATATGGGGTCAGGAACCTCCACATGAAACCACCGAACACGAGCGTGCTTCCCCCAAAGTGAACGTGTTTTGCGCTGTATACAAAGACACTATTTCCNGTATACAAAGACACTGTTTCCGGCCTTTTCTTTTTTCACGAGCCCACTGTTACTGGAATCCCTTATTTGGACATGCTTACAGAGTGGTTGTTTCCTCAGTTAGAAGAGGTGGAGGAGGGGACTTCATTTTCCAGCAGGATGGTGCACCACCCCATTGGCACCTAGCTGTTCGCGGATACCTGAATGATACGTTGCCACAAAGCTGGATTGGTCGAGGAGCAGCTGGTGACCAACCAGGCTCTTCATCACTGGCCCCCAAGAAGCCCGGATCATACCCCGTACGATTTTTTTCTATGGAGATACATAAAGGATCAAGTGATTCGTCTACCATTGCTGGTTAACATTGACGACCTAAAAACGAGAATTACGGACGCCATCCAAACCGTAACACCGGACATGCTGATAAGAGTGTGGAACGAGTTTGATTATCGCGTAGATATCGTTCGAGCCGCTCGTGGTGGTCACATTGAACATTTATGAAGATTCGGTAAACAAACTTTACAGTTCCAAGGTTCATTTGATTGGTCAATCAAGGTTGTAGGTTGTTTGGTTTTGATATTATAGACCTTCCAAGTTGAGGTATTCTTTTATACTCATCCTGTATTTCAAAATCTCGTCTGTAATATACATTTTATATTATTCTCTAGAGAACAAATCTGGAGCCACTAAACTCCCTGAAACAAAAAATGGCACCTTGGTAGAAATTAACGGGATAATTGAAACCACTCAACAATACTTACCTGCGACTTTAGAAAGTGGAGCCGCCCAAGAAATATTAACATTTTTGTTACAGTTTGGGAACTATTGATTGGGATTGCAGCAAATTTATTCCACAGAAAATGTATTGAAGACAGGTGACAGATTAAGGATTTTCAACAAAATGACTGTATGGTTGGAACCCTAAGACCAATTTAAATCAAAGATAGAAAACTGGTTTTACCTAATAAAATTAACTTGAATTTTAACGCCTGCCATTTGACTCGCAAGGCATGTAAAACTGTCGAGTGTGATGTGATGTCGAGTCCCCGAGACTCTACTGTAATATCCTGTCTGCCAACATTTCTTATAGTTCTACTCATTGCCACGATCTACGACTTCTTGCTCGCTACATCTGCTCACATGGACTGCACTATTTTTACAACGTACATTTTCATTTGGTGAACATAAAAGTAGTGCGCTAAAGCAGGGTACATAATTTGCCTGTGGCTCATGTTAAGCAGTAGTAATGTTCAGTGTCCTTGGTCGTTTCGTCATTGGTCCCTGTCATTTCAATTGTGAAGAATTGAACTGGTTTCTTGCAGACCAATATTCCCAAATCTTGGCTTACAGTTACTACACCATCAATTCTAACAAAAATTACTTACCAGCTCACAGGACAAGCAAATACAGAATAAGCACATATTTTATGATGCTTAAACTACCAAAATACTTACCGAATCACCTTATAGCTATCCTAGAAAACAATATTTATAACTCACCTGAAATTTTTTTTATTATGAGTTACATCTTATTCAGCAGACGATTTCTTTAAACTGTAGCTACCCATATAATTATTACCGATGCATGAGTGTAACCCATTTATGTGTATCAAGGTTTTCTTGTTTCATTTTATTTGTTTCGTCTTACACACAACCCTCTCATAGTAGGTGTTAACTTTGTACTAGATCACAATACATATGTTTATACGCCAATAATTCAATGAAATTTTTTTATGAATCTGGTTTTACAAATCGTACAGAATACGTAGTGCTGAAAATGCATACATAGAAAATAAATAAAATATTTAATATAATTGTAAAAATTTTGAAGTTTTCGGCACATTCTTTTTGTAATGCTCCGTGGAAAATATGTTGGCTACTAGATTGCCAATTATTTAACTGTGTAAGTACAGCAAAAAAATGTACCGGAAAATTTGGTTACGTTTATTTGTAAATATATCTGTTTAAAACACTCAGTTAAAAAAAAAAAACATTTTTTTCTTTTTGACAGTGAAAGGGTGCAGAAGTAAACTTGACTGGGTTTAAGTTTCTTCGTCCTTAAACCTTTCCGTCACCGAGTGACTGGCATGACGTCATAGGCAATGCCAACTGCTGCACTACCTTGGTAAAATACGCAATGTACATAATTGTTTTGTCTGGAGAAATACGCAGCTAACAATTCCCTATCATATTTCAAATGTTATAACACGTAAATGAAAGCAGCGTAATAATTCTTCCTTGAAATATAGGACCTATGTTATAAAACATTGACGGGATGTCAAGTAAGACAGGGACTGACTGATGACGTCGTTTCTACTCAATTTTCCTCCATTCATGTTTTCTCGAGAAAGCTAAAAACTTTCGCGACATCCTCTTTTCCAAGCTATAAGCAAAAAAACTCATTCAGTTTAGGAAACTGTGAAAAAATGTTTTAACCAGGTAACGAAAGTGATTTGACAGTAACTGTAGTGAGAAACTCGTTACCCTCCAGATCTGGACCATCGTAGATTGAACACAGTGAGAGGAGAGAAAACTGGGAGGAGGGAGAGGGTGAAAGCTTGATGATGACTGCAGTGACCCGCTTTCACAGGCTTACTGGTATTCTCTGATTCACGGTGAATCCGAATGCTCTAAGTCGCTGGCAACTTCTTACAGCAGTCCACTTCCTGATTCACCTAACTGATTCAAACTCATAACGTACTTCCTTTACGCAAATATCAGACACTGTATCAATATTCTCATCATGCAGAAAAATTTATTTTATTAGATAATTTTTCGTATTTTTATTTTACTATTCCTGTAGGTTTAGTAACGACATGACAGTGAAATTCACTGTGAGGTTATGACACGAGGTCATGTCTGAAAGCGCTGAATGCTACGTGATCAACTGGTTCTAGTCGTCGTAGATATATGGAATAGAGTGCTCATGCTAGCTGCGCAGTGACCATCTCTACGTCACATCATTTGGCTGTTTTTTTCATTGGAACTGCCAAAATCACGTAGCTTGGATAACAATAAGTGTGATGTTTACTTAATTGTGCTATGTTTTGTCAATATGTCTGTATATTTTGACTGTAAGTTTTGGCCAACACAACTAATATCTAATAAAGGTACGCACAGTTATTTGCTGTTGTAAAATCGAGGGTTTCAAGGAGTAAACAAACGGCTTGCCAGTGTTTGAACACACCATTTTAACATTTCTCATGGCAGGCTGTGCGTCATTGTTGAAAACGTGTGCAGAAACGAAAATCTGTCATCTCCTATAGCTTTAGTTTGTTGTTGGAGTGTAATGGAACTGCTGCCATGCCCTTCAACTGCTCAAGTTTCCAGTTGGCAATCATGTTAAAATATTTTGTTACGTTCTACAAAGTTATTTGGGAACTAGTAACCATTAATTATCTCGTGTCGTTGCAAATACAGTACTGCACGTTGAGGGGGCCGCGGAGGTGTAATGGCCTGCGCGCCTCCCATCAAGGCCGATCGGGCTTCATTCCTGGCGGGGTCACCCGGGTTTTCGTAAGTGAGAAACTTGGCGGAAGTTGCCGTTTGCCAGCGGGTTTTCTCGGGACTCTCCCTCGTTTCCACCACCCTTGCATTCCACCGCCACTCCGTCTTCCTCTGATTTCACTTAAACCTCTCAACTATTTCATCTTTACAACACACTGTTTTATGAAACATACAAATCTAACTTTAGTTTTCCTACACATTTCCCTGTAACGTGTTATACTGTGTAATTTACTTGTATTGCTACAACAATAATTGCAAATAATTGTTTGTAAAAGCATCACAATATTTTTACAGTGAACTAAGTGATTGAAGAGCCTTCCATCTGGGGCCAGGTGTGCGTAAACCCTTAGCGACGGTTATAACCGCGTGTTTGGAAAATAACAAATGTAACTGTTAGTAGGCGAGATAAAACGCATGTGTGAGAACGACTGCTGCGGATAATACTCTTGCGGTCGCAAGTTCTGTCATAGTCGACTGTGTTGCTTCCTCTCTCACATCACGTACTAATGCCGATGCAGTTCTGGTAACCGTCGCTTTTACTGTGGCCTCTATGTAGTCTGCCCTCATCTCTTGGCCAGCCATTAATAATGGCATTGCATTTATTACAATAGCTTCCTAGCCATGATCCTGCAAGTGTCGGCAAATACCACAGCCGTCTACAGAGGGATATTTGGCAACACCGCACGGGCCACAGTGACGAGATTTCACATGGAATTAAATAGGCGAGGAGCCGACGAGCTGCTCTCTAAAGTCCGTATACGAACTGTATACGTGTATACTTGCGCAGTGTCTGCGTGCAAACTTAACTGTAATCTAGATGTTGACAGTGCATCAAAAATCACTTTTAAGAGAAGGGTAAGCCATCAGCGTGACCAAGAAACAGATTGTAAAACAAATTATCTTAGTAATGACATAATATTCTTTTACAGCAAGAAAGGACGGGTGTAAAATAACCATCCTTTCATAGTGTCTGTTATGTTACTTTACAAAAATAATTTTTGAGTCAAAATTGTACGACTTATTTACCGTAATGTATTGGTTGTTCAATCTTCCATGTTTGTAGAAAATGTATATGGGATAATAAATATAGAGTGTTTTAATTTTGAGCCCATTTATACATTTTTTTATCTCATGCCTCAAGGAGAAGGTTATCGCTTACATAAATCTAGCTTGTTTGAAAGCAAAATCCTCAAAATTTCGCGGTTTAAAAAAGATACGACAATACTGAGACAGTGGTATTAATTCTTTATTTATTTTAAGTGCGCGATCTCTGTTCACAGTCTATATATAAACACACTTGGTTCCGCAATACAAAGCCTAGCACAGTGCTGTGCTCGCAAGTGGCAGCTGGACGGAGTGGGCCAACTGCAGCAGTGAGACAAGGGAACATGACCCTTGTGGCTGTAGGCTATAGCGTTGCCAGTTCCAAGACTGCGAGGTCTTCTTCTAGAGACTTCGCCACTACACGACTGCATGCGGTTGTTTATAGTATATCGCTCTATCTTCACACTTGTTGTACCAAACCTTTGCAAAATCACTCCTCTTATGTCGTATTTGGTTGTTGATTCCTAACAATTCTATGTATCAAAAAGGTTTTCCGTTTGTCGATATAAAAGTGTTTTGTCTTTCGTTAAATGGAACTTTTCCTTACATTTCATCGCTACATTTATTCCATTTATAATAAATATGAACGAAAACACGAGAGACGTAGGTGTATTGTAATACGAAATACTGATAGAGCGGACGACTGTTGAGTGCTGTCACTTTGGTGTATTTTCTAGACTTAGCTAAGCTTTGTTCATATCCTGATAGTAAAACTTTAGCAGGACTTCAGAAAAGTTGGAAGTTAACAGTCAAGAGACTACAGTTAAAAATTTCTGTGAGGGCGCGTGGCACATAAACTAATTAATTAAAAATAACTCACTTGGAAGTCGACAGGTTTTCAAAGTCAACATAGAAAAACTAAGTAAGGGCAATCCTCGAAAACGGGTTTTCTCCTATTTTTGTAAGTAAATGTTTTTCCAGAGTGATGTATTAATTTTGTGATATATTGCACTGCAGCGACATGTGAAGTTTCGTGGCACAAGAAACGCCTCGACAGACCAGTGAAACACGTTTTCAAGAATTTACTAAATATAATGTAACCTAGGGTTGCTCTTCCTTGGTTTGATAGCACCGGCTGATCTATATCCCACGTCCTCTCAACCTTGTCTTACCGGAAACTGAAACATCTACAGTCGTCGCAGCTGTGAGTGGTCAGTGTGAAGTCACTTACTGCCGGCCACGTGGCTGCATTCCTGAGGCAGCGACTCCGTAGTGCATGCAGTTTCAGAAGTGTTGCATGGAGTACTGACATTTCAGTCAAGTGAGTTTTTGTTATGAAACTTTGTTATGAAACCCGTGGCGGCAGCTGGCTCGATTCGTATATGAAATATGTAACGTAATGTTAATATAGTCTGTTCACGGTAAAGTGAGCACATTTGAGGCCCTGGTTACCTTTTTCTTTCTGCCATTTTTTTCTTTAACCACTTTATAAAAATAAATATTATTATGTAAGTAATAAACACAGTGTGTATATTCGATCGCACTCGGACGTTGAAGTCTACGGCTAAAATAAAATATATTTACTAGCTGTTTTTCCAAATGAGAGGTCTTTCAAAAGTGCTCGCTTTAACGTGAATAGTGCCTTGTGTTAGTAAATGAGGAGTTCCCCTTACCCCTGTGCGACACAACTTGCTGGACATGTTGTAGGCGTGGAAGGCGGTAAGTTCCTCGCCGCTTGTACACACGACAGATGTGACCTTACTCCAGCAGCAAGCTGTCACTTGCCTATCAGCTGCCCACAAGTCGAAGAATATTTTTCCTTCGCTCTGAGGCCGAGACAGTGTAGAACATTTTATTTAATTTTAAAACTAGAAGTTATTTACCAAAATCCACTCGAATTTTTTTATAAGAAACATTTAAACATTGAGTAATGGAGTACATTCTGCAAATTTAATTTTGTCGTTGTAATTTATTATTATTAATTGTGATTGTTGTAATTTGTTATTATTTACAAATTTCAGAGATAATATCTTAAAGTGCGAGTAGGCATTCTTTAACCATGTAGTCGTGCTTTATTTGGGAAGGAGATAAATACATTCCTAAACAGTAATTTTATATTTTAAGAAGTTCATCAAACACCTCAAATTTTAATATGGATTCAATTTAACTGTATGCGTAAGTTACTTCTTATAATCACGAGTGTGCTCTGAAATACCTGGGACGTTATATTTGTTAGAATATTTCTATGCGGTATGTATACGGGTTAGACGGTGAAAGCTTTAAACAAAAATTTATTTGTTTCACGCTAAATTAATTATCTCATAATTTTTGAAAAATCTTAATGCAATATTGATAAAATTTCATTAATAGACTGCCGTAAAACTGCAAAATGAGTGACGCAAGCTTTTGAAAATATTCTTAGGCAGAATAGAATGTAAGCCATACATTTTTTTTTTCCTTTCAACTGAGCGAATTGTTTTTGCATTCTATTACGTGTTCCATTCTGCATCTGTTTAAATTTTAATTACAAAAGGCACCCTTATTCATTGCAATATTGTAGACGTATGTTCAAAATGAAATAATTTATCAGATTAAAAAAAGTAATAAATTTAGATAAATTTCAAAGTTATTAAAAGCACCACAAAATTCTTTATCGTTTAAGCACTTATAAACATAAGGCACTTAAAAACATAAAGAAGTTATTTAACTGTGTTTTCGTTGAGCTATTGTCACTCGCAGTTTCAACTATGAAGACATGTTGTCATTGCTTACCTTCTCTCGCAAATGCACTTCAGTTGGTTTGTAGTAGCCGATGGGTTTATTCATCGTGTAATTTATAAACATGTATTTTGTAATGGCTGTTTTCAAGCAAACCTTTTAGTGTCTGNAATAAATTTAGATAAATTTCAAAGTTATTAAAAGCACCACAAAATTCTTTATCGTTTAAGCACTTATAAACATAAAGAAGTTATTTAACTGTGTTTTCGTTGAGCTATTGTCACTCGCAGTTTCAACTATGAAGACATGTTGTCATTGCTTACCTTCTCTCGCAAATGCACTTCAGTTGGTTTGTAGTAGCTGATGGGTTTATTCATCGTGTAATTTATAAACATGTATTTTGTAATGGCTGTTTTCAAGCAAACCTTTTAGTGTCTGNGATGGGTTTATTCATCGTGTAATTTATAAACATGTATTTTGTAATGGCTGTTTTCAAGCAAACCTTTTAGTGTCTGAAAGAGTTTCAATGATAAATGTGTTACAGATTTTAGTATTGTCAGTTACTCAAGAATGTAATATGTTGTTACAACATAACATTTATGTATAATAGTGGCACTTCCTTCGTTGCCGGGAGAACGATGACTCTTCACTGGACCTGGATTGTGTTGATTGCAGTTCAAGTAGGTTTCCATTGCTTATATCACACACTTATAAGACTTTATTTTCTTTAGCAACCTAAGTCGCAATTTAAAAACGAAGATATTTCGTCGAGATCATTATATTTTCACATTTGAAATGTACTTAATATAACCTGATGTAAAATTTTACCAACTCTCTACAACATAAATACATTAAATCATTACCAAACTTTTAGAATTGCTACTTCATTGCCAAGTACTTTCCGTGTAATTTGTTCTCCAAAAGTTTGCAATTAGCTTTAACGACAGAAAAAGTTAATGAGTTATAATTTTTTCGAGAAAGAAAACACAGACATGATACATCATATAAAAATTTATTAACCATTTAAAGGGTATAA
Source organism: Clitarchus hookeri (assembly GCA_002778355.1). Lineage (NCBI taxonomy): Eukaryota > Metazoa > Arthropoda > Insecta > Phasmatodea > Phasmatidae > Clitarchus > Clitarchus hookeri. The sequence continues at coordinate 593,333 of NQII01000805.1, forward strand.
AAAATTCATTTCACAGAAATGACCATCAATCATGATACAAAATAAAATGCATGGATTGGCATGTGCAGGGTCGTCTGTCTTCATGAATAGTTCACACTTGACGGGATTTTTACACTCACTACTCTGTTTCACCAAACACATTTGCCAACAAAATATAACCAAAGTATACAAAACAGATATTAAAAGTGTCCACAACAGCAATTTCATTACATTAATTAATAAATACTTTACAACAGCTGGAAATGGAAGTTAGCTGCTGTACCTTCAGTCTTTCGAAATAATTTTGGAGTTTTCGTTGAAGAGTTTTTATTCCGTCTGTGCGTGACTAGAAGTGACGTAATATTGTCGTAACCAAGACCCTTGAACCCGCGAACATGCTTCCTTCATTTGTTTAGAAATGGCACACCCAACATTCCACTTCCAACCACTTAGCATAATGGTCTCCTCTGCCCAGTGAGGAAACTGCTTAGACTGCACATACACTGACAGTCGCTTCTCTTACAATTTGATGAACAGAATAACACATCACTCAATATCCACACAGCGTGACGGGGTCCTTCTTCAGAGGACATTAAATACTATCAAATGTATTACTTTGAACAAATAAAACTTAAGTTATAGACAACCTTTACAATCGATAGTGGTAGCTGAGTTATTAAAGTCTAAGTGATGTAGGGACATATTTGATAAAGCTATGCACCATGATATTTCTCCTTAGTCTAGAACAATACTTGTCGAGTTGTAGCCTCGTTTGTTGAGGTCTGCCGAGCCAATGTGCTGCTGAGGTTACATCACGGCTGGCTCGAGTCAACGAGAGGACAGGCCACAGCACGAGGGGTCAACGGCCTCACGGACACTTGTCATACTCTTGCCCGCACACCTGAGCCTCGGCAACCCATTGACTCGGCTGACCCACACCACTGTGGCAGTGACACTAGAGTTGAGGCCTCTGAACTACGTGAATATACAAACAACATGATGGAGAGAGCGTGGATACAATACTGCACAACACACGTGCGTTTCGGAACAGTCTCATACTGGTGCCAGCACTTCATTCCAACCAACAATCCTGTACCACCAGACATCTCAACTCATTTTCCAGACTGGCTTTAAATTAATACAAAAATAGATGCAACTTTCAATAAAAATTAAAGCTATTGTAAGAACATTTCAAACTGGATGTGATAAACTAGAGTGTATAACTCTCAATTTACATCGTAGTACTTGATGCTTGTAATGTTGTGTTATTACACCAACAGTTCTTATCTACGAAGCCTTTCACCAAGCACAGTAAACTCTCACCTAATTGAATACAGGCAGTGAATAATTCTCTCCAATACAAAGTCGAATTGTAAAAAACTCACACGGATACTAACCTAATATACATTTATGTTTCCTCCTTTAAATGCATATACACCACGATACAAAATAGTATAATTGGTAATTTTTCTGCAAAAGCTGGTAACGCATTATGACAACTTAAAAAAAAATTCTTAAATCTAAAAAAAAAAAAGGTGTTACTTTGTACCAACAATTACATCAATAAATCTGTATTGTTTAAATGCTTCGTACACAAATACGGTGAACAATATACAAGTAAGTGTAAAATACGGTGACCGCATTTTCTTTTCAAATACATTTGTTGTTATTAGCGCATCAAAATTCTGAGCTTGTTCACAGAATATGCAACGAAATTTGCTGGCAGTACGCAGGAATAAAAGTAACCAAACTTTTTACAATCGCAATAAAAAAATTCAATAAATAGATGTGTACAAAAATGGGGATAGTTGAGAGCTGTTAGCGAGAGGGCGCTCGGCGAGTTACCGGCGGCCTCTGCATCAGTCCATGACGTCTGCCCCTGAGGCAGACTGCAGACCTGTGTACCTGCATCTCCCTCCTGGTGCGAGGGCTGCGCACTCTAGCAGGCTGTGGCGGCAGCATGGCTCCACGTGGCTGCTGGCTCAGTACAGGCCGGTAGGGTCCAGCGTCTTTGGGTCCATGGCGGCTGTGACGTGCAGTAGACTGAACAACACGAGATGTGCAGGACGACGTCTCAGTACAGGCCGGTGGGGTCCAGGGTCTTGACGTCCATAGCGAGCAGGAAGAGCGGCGAAGTAGAAGACGAAGGAGTCTGCGAAGTGCACTCTCTCACCACTCTGCACGCGGTCTGGCTCGCGACTGCGGGCTCAGAGGCCGGGCGCCTCAGTTTCAATGCTCGCGCGGCGCGGCCGTGGAGGGGAGGCGGTGGAGGGGAGACACCCCCCCTCCCGGAAGATACCGCTCGCGCGCTAGGTGGAGGGGCGATGGAGGGGCGGCCGGACACAGACGGGGACACTTCTTGATATCGCTAACTGTGACCCAGTGTGAAAAGATTACGCCCGCGTCTGCGCGCTAAACCGGCACAAGGGACATTTGCGCTGCGTCTGTCTTGGTTGGCGCAAGTGCGTTGGAGAGGCCTGGTACAAAACACGTCAAACAAAAACGATTCGATATTTTGTAGTAGGTGAACACACGAGAAACATTAAGGCTCCCACCTACATATAGCTTTTTCTGCGTTTGAGTCCGAGAAGAGCGGGAGCGATAAGGGCGACACTGCCACGCGCATCAAGTGCGCCATCACCTCTAAGCGCAAGGCTCTGAACTGGCGTGCAGTGTTCTCGTCTTGCTGCGTGTACCTATGGGACTTTCAGCGGTGAGCCTATTACGTCATTAGTGGAAAGTCCGTAGGAAGGATCAATGCAGGGCTCTTGAATACTTTTGTGTGTATCTGACGCGTTTATAATGAGGTAACAGCGCTTTGAAAAAGCTGTTTTCAACCATTTTGGAGTAGTCTAAAATTGTGTTTCTAATGTGCGCGGCGTCTTGCAAGCACTCAACAGCGCTCGTCTAAGATGTATGCTGTTTACGTAGATTGGTTTCGCAGACAAGCGCGTGCTTGAAACACACTGCAGCGCAGTTCAAGCGCCACGTAGGCGGAAGACTCAAACAAGTTTCGCGCCGAAAGACAAGTTTCAAGTTCTCATGTCAACTCCAAGGATTACATTTTCTGGGCGTGAACATGTCTTTAGATACACATCATACTTTTATCGTTATAATCGTGCCATAAAACTAAAGAGTCGGACACGTAGAGGCGATGAGGCAAGTGGAGTTATAGCAAGAGTCGGCCTTAATAGCTCACGTTATTTGAGGCCTGAAACGCGCAAAATAACTGTCAGGCCCAGTGAGTAGCCTTTGATTGCTAGAGATGTTACGTGAATTTAGCTCGTCCGTTTAGCAGCAGCCGAAACCTCTCAGCCCTGTGCACACTTGACCTGCAGTGGTTCATTCTCGAGATACTGCCATGGTTAGTTAACCTGTTTACACGTGGTGCTCGTCTGTTATTACTTCCTGTTTACCATTGGCTCAAGAGATGCTGTGTCAGGACCACTCGGGTACAATTATGAAAGGAACACAATAATTACATGCGTGCTTGCAATCTATCCTGTCTTCGAAATAATCTCAGAACTTCACGTAGCACCCGTTGCGGCCCGCGGACAGGTTTCCAGCAGAGACTGTAAACAACACGTAAACAAAGATATGCTCTTCTTTGATTGCAAACGTCGAGTTCCTCCGGCTGTAGTGTCTTCAGCTTGGCACATACAAAAAAACCATCTAACGTACGTATTTACATATAATACGTTTTTATTAAAATGCGTTTAATATTATTTATGTTTACCATATTTGCCGTCTTGAAAACTGACAAACACAAATATCAATTATTGAAATTTTTTCTCATTCTTGTATTATGGTGATACGTAAAGTGTATGGCCCACAATTCCTCCACCAACACTACAGCTAGGAAACAACAGGAACTTTAATAGAAAAAAGGTGAAGACGACTATTTTGCAATATTCGCACCAACTGTGATGCAACTTGAGTGATACATGGCGTGTTATTTCTAAGTAATGGGAATCTGCCAGTGAAAACTGTTTAATGCTACAATCCAAATAACAATTACCATATCCATATTGATAACCAAAACGTAATAAAGTAAATTTTCTATAATTGAAATATTAAAACTTTTTACTTATAGTTATTTGAATTTTCAGTTATGTAAGTCGACCAACTTGTTAATATTGCAGTCCTTTTTGTATGTTGATTTCTAGTTAGTAAACCACCGCAAACGATATAGAAAAATTATTTAAGCTATTGAAGATCTCTTTTTTTACAAACCATGCTCTAAAAAACCAACACACAAAACGAATAATAATAATTGACGTTAAATGTTACTTCAGTTTCGTGACCGGAAATGTACTATTACGAAAGTGAATATTATTGCCTCTAGTAATCCGAGTGTATTCTGATGGTCTACGTATGGGTTCTTGCAAAAGACAGTTAAATCATCGTCAAATTGCTATGCAGCTATGCGTCGGCAATAGTAACAGGTACTGTTATGCATAGTTGTAGCAAGTAGCATACGGGTACTATTATGCATAGTTGCAGCAAGCAGCATATAGGTAATGTTATGCATAGTTGCAGCAAGCAGCATACGGGTACTGTTATGCACGGCTGTAGCAAGTATCGTACGGGTACTATTATGTACGGCTGTAGTAAGTAGTATACGGGTACTGTTATGTACTGCTGTGGCAGGAAGCATATAGTTACTGTTATGCACAGTTGTAGCAAGATTCATACGGGTACTGTTACGCACGGCTGTAGCAAGTATCGTACGGGTACTATTTGTACGGCTGTAGCAAGTAGCATGCGGGTACTAATATGCGTGGTTGTAGCAAGTAGCATACGAGTTCAGTTAGGTANTGGTTGTAGCAAGTAGCATACGAGTTCAGTTAGGTATGGTTGTAGCCAGTATCATGCGGGTACTATTATGCACGGCTGTAGCAAGTAGCATACGGGTACTATTATGCACGGCTGTAGCAAGTATCATACGGGTACTGTTATGCGAGGCTGTAACAAGTAGCATACGGGTACTGTTATGCACGACTGTAGCAAGTAGCACACGGGTACTGTTATGCACGGCTGTAGCAAGTAGCATACGGGTACTGTTATGCATGGTTGTAGCAAGTACCATACGGGTACTAAAATGCATGGTTGTAGCAAGTAGCATACGGGTTCTGTTATGTATGATTGTAGCAAGTAGCGTACGGGTACTATTATGCACGGCTTTAGCAAGAAGCCGTACATAAGTACATAACACTGTTATGCACAGTGTTAGCAAGCATCATACGGGTACAGTTACGCACGGCTGTAGCAAGTATCGTACGGGTACTAATATGTACGGCTGTAGCAAGTAGCATACGGGTACTAATATGCGCGGTTGTAGCAACTAGCATACGAGTTCAGTTAGGTATGGTTGTAGCAAGTATATGCGGGTACTATTATGCACGGCTGTAGCAAGTAGCATACGGGTACTATTATGCACGGCTGTAGCAAGTATCATACGGGTACTGTTATGCACGACTGTAGCAAGTAGCAACGGGTACTGTGATGCATGGTTGTAGCAAGTATCATACGGGTACTATTATGCACGGCTGTAGGAAGTAGATTACGGTTACTGTTATGCATGGTTGTAGCAGATTTCATACGGGTACTGTTATGCGAGGCTGTAACAAGTAGCATACGGGTACTGTTATGCACGACTGTAGCAAGTAGCACACGGGTACTGTTATGCACGGCTGTAGCAAGTAGCATACGGGTACTGTTATGCATGGTTGTAGCAAGTACCATACGGGTACTAAAATGCATGGTTGTAGCAAGTAGCATACGGGTTCTGTTATGTATGATTGTAGCAAGTAGCGTACGGGTACTATTATGCACGGCTTTAGCAAGAAGCCGTACATAAGTACATAACACTGTTATGCACAGTGTTAGCAAGCATCATACGGGTACAGTTACGCACGGCTGTAGCAAGTATCGTACGGGTACTAATATGTACGGCTGTAGCAAGTAGCATACGGGTACTAATATGCGCGGTTGTAGCAACTAGCATACGAGTTCAGTTAGGTATGGTTGTAGCAAGTATATGCGGGTACTATTATGCACGGCTGTAGCAAGTAGCATACGGGTACTATTATGCACGGCTGTAGCAAGTATCATACGGGTACGGTTATGCACGACTGTAGCAAGTAGCATACGGGTACTGTGATGCATGGTTGTAGCAAGTATCATACGGGTACTATTATGCACGGCTGTAGGAAGTAGATTACGGTTACTGTTATGCATGGTTGTAGCAGATTTCATACGGGTACTGTTATGCGAGGCTGTAACAAGTAGCATACGGGTACTGTTATGCACGACTGTAGCAAGTAGCACACGGGTACTGTTATGCACGGCTGTAGCAAGTAGCATACGGGTACTGTTATGCATGGTTGTAGCAAGTACCATACGGGTACTAAAATGCATGGTTGTAGCAAGTAGCATACGGGTTCTGTTATGTATGATTGTAGCAAGTAGCGTACGGGTACTATTATGCACGGCTTTAGCAAGAAGCCGTACATAAGTACATAACACTGTTATGCACAGTGTTAGCAAGCATCATACGGGTACAGTTACGCACGGCTGTAGCAAGTATCGTACGGGTACTAATATGTACGGCTGTAGCAAGTAGCATACGGGTACTAATATGCGCGGTTGTAGCAACTAGCATACGAGTTCAGTTAGGTATGGTTGTAGCAAGTATATGCGGGTACTATTATGCACGGCTGTAGCAAGTAGCATACGGGTACTATTATGCACGGCTGTAGCAAGTATCATACGGGTACTGTTATGCACGACTGTAGCAAGTAGCATACGGGTACTGTGATGCATGGTTGTAGCAAGTATCATACGGGTACTATTATGCACGGCTGTAGGGAGTAGATAATGGTTACTGTTATGCATGGTTGTAGCAGATTTCATACGGGTACTGTTATGCGAGGCTGTAACAAGTAAAATACGGGTACTTTTATGCACGGCTGTAGTAAGTAGCATACGGGTACTGTTATGTACGGCTGTAGCAAGTAGCGTACGGGTACTATTATGCATGGCTGTAGGAAGTAGATTACGGTTACTGTTATGCATGGTTGTAGCAGATTTCATACGGGTACTGTTATGCGAGGCTGTAACAAGTAGCATACGGGTACTGTTATGCACGACTGTAGCAAGTATCGTACGGGTACTATTATGTACGGCTGTAGGAAGTAGATTACGGTTACTGTTATGCATTGTTGTAGCAAGTAGCATACGGGTACTAATATGCACGGCTGTAGCAAGTATCGTACGGGTACTATTATGTACAGCTGTAGTAAGTATCGTACGGGTACTATTATGTACCACTGTAGCAAGTAGCATACGGGTGCTATTATGCACGGCTGTAGCAAGTATCATACGGGTACGGTTATGCACGACTGTAGCAAGTAGCATACGGGTACTGTGATGCATGGTTGTAGCAAGTATCATACGGGTACTATTATGCACGGCTGTAGGAAGTAGATTACGGTTACTGTTATGCATGGTTGTAGCAGATTTCATACGGGTAATGTTATGCGAGGCTTTAACAAGTAGCATACGGGTACTGTTATGCACGACTGTAGCAAGTATCGTACGGGTACTATTATGCACGGCTGTAGCAAGAAGCATATAGTTACTGTTATGCACATGTGTAGCAAGCATCATACGGGTACTGTTACGCACGGCTGTAGCAATTATTGTACGGGTACTATTATGTTCGGCTGTAGCAAGTAGCATACGGGTACTAATATGCATGGTTGTAGCAAGTAGCATACGAGTTCAGTTAGGTATGGTTGTAGCAAGTATCATGCGGAAACTATTATGCATGTTTGTAGCAAGTAGCATACGGGTACTATTATGCACGGCTGTAGCAAGTAGCATACGGGTACTATTATGCACGGCTGTAGCAAGTATCATACGGGTACTGTTATGCACGACTGTAGCAAGTAGCATACGGGTACTGTGATGCATGGTTGTAGCAGATTTCATACGGGTACTGTTATGCGAGGCTGTAACAAGTAGCATACGGGTACTGTTATGCACGACTGTAGCAAGTAGCACACGGGTACTGTTATGCACGGCTGTAGCAAATAGCATACGGGTACTGTTATGCATGGTTTTAGCAAGTAGCATAAGGATACTGTTATGCATGGTTGTAGCAAGTACCATACGGGTACTAATATGCATGGTTGTAGCAAGTAGCATACTGGTTCTGTTATGTATGGTTGTAGCAAGTATCACACGGGTACTATTATGCACGGCTGTAGGAAGTAGATTACGGTTACTCTTATGCATGGTTGTAGCAGATTTCATACGGGTACTGTTATGCGAGGCTGTAACAAGTAGCATACGGGTACTGTTATGCACGACTGTAGCAAGTAGCACACGGGTACTGTTATGCACGGCTGTAGCAAGTAGCAAACGGGTACAGTTATGCATGGTTGTAGCAAGTACCATACGGGTACTTATATGCATGGTTGTAGCAAGTTGTATACGGGTTCTGTTTTGTATGGTTGTAGCAAGTATCACACGGGTACTATTATGCACGGCTGTAGGAAGTAGATTACGGTTACTCTTATGCATGGTTGTAGCAGATTTCATACGGGTACTGTTATGCGAGGCTGTAACAAGTAGCATACGGGTACTGTTATGCACGACTGTAGCAAGAAGCACACGGGTACTGTTATGCACGGCTGTAGCAAGTAGCAAACGGGTACAGTTATGAACGGCTGTAGCAAGTATCATACGGATTTTGTTATGCACTGCTGTAGCAAGTAGCAGACGGGTACTGTTATGCACGACTGTAGCAATTATCATGCGGATATTGTTATGCACTGCTGTAGCAAGTAGCATACGGGTACTGTTATGCACGGCTGTAGCAAGTAGCATACGGATATTGTTATGCACTGCTGTAGCAAGTAGCATACGGGTACTGTTATGCACGGCTGTAGCAAGTAGCACACGGATACTGTTATGCACGGCTGTAGCAGGTAGCATATGGTTACTGTTATGCATGGTTGTTGCAAGTTGCATACGGGTACTGTTATGCATGGTTGTAGCAAGTACCATACGGGTACTCTTATACATGGTTGCAGCAAGTAGCATATGGGTACTGTTATGCATGGTTGTAGCAAGTAGCATTGTACAGAAAATATTCAAACTTTACCGTTATCGGTATAGTAATGTGGGTTGTAGCACGGCCTTCAGGTTTGGATACGATGCTGAGATTTTAAAAAATGGCGGAGTAGGTAATTTTGCGCCTGTTCTGTAACGATGGCCATGGCGTTGCCCAGACTGCCATGGTAGTATGAGGGGCAGGAACAGCCAGAGGAAACCCTGCACTAACACCAGCTAGACTGCTTTTCGTCTTCTGTGCATTTACCCAACATCGACTTGTTCATCGCCAGTACGGCTGTCAAAGCCACATGGCCAACACCGATAAACTTGTTTGTTTACATCAGAAATTTTACAGAGCCACAATCTTATATTGCCGAAATACTGTTAGCCTGGACTCACAATTACCTGTGACACCTAACTGTCGCCCGTCCGTCAGTCAGTTGTCCGACTGTGTTTTCATCCGTCGGTTGAAAGCGATTCAGAACAATCCGTCGTCCGTCAATCCTTCTGGACAACAAAATTTCAGTGCGACAACTTAACATCGTGATCTTTTTTTAGTTGGAGGTATATTTTGGTTGAAAATACATTTTCAAGAGAATAACATTTTGGGGAAATTAATTTTTTAAGTGATAAGAATTTAAACTGAATTATGGCCTTAATAATTTACCAACAAAGATAAATAAACGCATGTCCACCGCCTTGCATTTAATTTTAATGTGCGTATTCACGTCTATGAAATGTCCGTCCGTCAATCGAATGTTAAAGTTTGAGAAATATTTTACGGAATGACGGATATAAAAAATGTTGTCCTGCGACTGGTTGAAAATCACGTGACCGTCGGACGGACGTGCGACGGATGTTTGTGCGTCCTACTTTATATGTTGCTGCACATCGTCGCTCTCGTTGCCCCGTCGTGCTCTCGAAGACGAGGGCATCTCAGGTGAGCTTAATCTGAGAAGCGAGTGGTGATTTACAAAGAGATGCCAACACGTGTCGCCACGATAAACCTATCGCTACTCGCGCGCTCCTGATATTCAGCAGATTGAATTTCTTCAGTTATCTGAAAGAATGTTCTGGTCCATTGCCCTTGCCTCACCCAGCGTGACTCAGGGTGCGGGGAACCTTCCAGATCGGGCCGAGTCTATTTAAGCTGCGAAGGGCCTGTTTTTGAGAGTCTGAGAAGTTGAACGATTGTGCTATCCTAAGCGACAAGCGACGAGCCAGGAGAGCGTCAAGTGGCGGCGAGAGCGATCAGCGGGAGTGAAGTCTGCGGACTGCGAGTATCTGTGGAGAATGATACTGGCGGATGGGACTATTGAACTGGATGTGTAACACATTTGGAATGGAGGCAAGAGTCATATTGAATACATGCAAATAATGAGTACGAGTGTGAATTAAGTGACTTTAGCCGGTGTAGAGACATTGAGAAGTACTTTTATTTGAACTGAGTCAGGCGTTAAATATTGAGAATAACAAGTATAATAGTGGAAATAGCGAGTTTAATTTTGCAAATAAATGCTATGTGAATTAAATAAAAATAAAATGTATTTATTTCTTTTTTATTAAGACTAATAAGCATCGCGAACTTGGACACGCCCCTCTTGGAACAACACGTTGACTTACTTCAATATATTGTAGTTGCATTGAAACTGGGCTAGAGGAAGTGTGTAAACATGTCACAACACAAGAAGTTGTTGCATTGTAACGTATGGGCGCGGAGGTAGACTGCAGCAGTGCTCGGGTGCGCACTCTACTCCACGGAGGTCCAGCAGGCGTGTTGATGCAGCAAGGAGGTGCGGTCAGTTCGAGGTTATGTCGCGTGTTGTCAGTGAGGGTCAACGTCCCTAGCCTTTGTGGATGTGCCGCCGATAACACGGCACATTGGCCTAGCGAGCTCGCACACACACGCCCATCCCCACACACACTTACTAACATTACACAACACGAGCTTCCGTCACGAGTGGCTGTTAGATGGGTAATATACAGTTAGGTAGGAGACTTAAGGCGGATCAAACACCGCCGGATTGAGTTAATGGTATTTGGTTATAACTTGCATATTACATATTTCATATTAGCCAACGACAGGACGTAGGGCATGGCTTCGCATTATCAACACACCTATTTCCTCCCAGTTCTTTATTTATATTAATGAAAAATTAAATGTAGTAATTTGTAGATACAATATAAATAAAAGTCCGATTAACAAAAATATGCGAAGAGAAGTATAAAACGCTTGTGATGCACGTGAAAGAAACCAACGACGTCCTACTAAGGGTGGTTTTCCAAAGTTTTGATTCAAACAGTGTGAAGATGCCGTGAATCTCTATTTAATGACAATGCCAGGGATGTACAAACTCCTTGTGGAAATACATCTTCTCGGAATAGAAATGGATTTAGCTGTGTTTTCTTCTACGGCCGTGTTCAACTCCCGTCGTGATTTATCTGTGCGACGTATCCAAGATCTGCAGATCGCACCCTGGGCGGGATAAATTAGTCTACTGTATTGCCATAAAACTAGCGCCCTGCGGCCGGAAAAAGAAAACAAACTTGTGCGATTTCACGCCACACCCAACATCCAGTTTCCGAATGCGAACCACGACAGTTACTGGAAACTGATGTCGCTAAGCTGGTTCTATAGGAACCAGGTCTCGCATCCTTCAATCTGTAATAAAAGAAGGTGAATAACTAATTGTAAACCTGAATAAACAAGAAAGTTCTCTTAAAATACCCATTCATCTTTTTAAAGTCCTTGTTGCTCTGTGAAGGTCAAAGCTGTTTTCTGTACATGTTAAAGGGATCATTGGAGGGGAAAAATTAAACACTACATACAAGTTGTTCATGACCCAGCTCATGGATATCACCAGTAGTACCAACTAGATTTCGAAACATCCATATCTCATCACCCAATTCTTTTACGTAAACAGGACAGGAGATTGTGCTACAGATATAACTGCTGTCTGATTTATAACAGTTTCGTGGAGAGCAAAAGTCTTCCAACATATTATATCTCCTATATCTGTTTGGTTTATGCAGGCAAAAGCAGCACCTCGGTTATTGTGGGCTCGACGGAAAAAAAAATCTACAACAGTCCACTACCAAAAACAAACATTTGTTTATATTATATATAAATGTTTAATGCATTATTTAACTTAAAACCCTTGTTTCTTTACACGACTGTGCGTAGTTCAGTTCGATCAGCAAACAGGTTTCAATTGTTTTCCCACATTTTAAAGATTTTTGGTGCCGGAAAAGATAGTTTTTTTTTTTTGTAACGCAAGATTGTAATTGGCTGAAGTGGCATACAAACTCTTAGTGCTTAAGGCCTACTTAAAGTTTAATGCCAACTCGTCATCATATTTTTTTTTAGATGGATGAAGCTGCTACACTGATGACGTTTCGAACTTTAGTGTCTTCCAGTTTTCTTCGATCAGCGTTGAGGCAGTTTGACGGGAACATCTTACAGTGTGACAAAGGCCTACAAATACGCGCCACTTGAGTGTAGCAGTTTGATGCTTAGCAGGCCGCATGATGGCGCCACGGGCAGCCAGAAGGGTTTGTAGCGCAATGGCGTGGGCAAAGAATGTTTTAAGGTGAAAGTTATTGTAAGTAGGATATTTTAACGCGTGATTTATGCGGGAAGGTAATAGGATAAGCATTTTTTTTTTTCGTTTATAGTANGTGAAAGTTATTGTAAGTAGGATATTTTAACGCGTGATTTATGCGGGAAGGTAATAGGATAAGCATTTTTTTTTTTTTCGTTTATAGCANTAGGATAAGCATTTTTTTTTTTCGTTTATAGTAGGTACATGGTTGATGCAGACATTTGTCTCGGTTATATGCCACTTGTATATAGAATAAACACTGATGAGCTCGACAAAATTAAATTGTGTTTTCTGAAGTGCAAAACTTGCACACGTAAAGCTAAAATTTCTACGTTTTAGAGCGAAGTCTTATACTATCAGAGAAACATATTAATGAGCCGCGGAAATTAAAACACTCCCTAGACATTTACGAATTAACGAAATCCTAAATATTATCTTTTAATCCTCCTTTCAGGGAGAAAATTATAATTGCGGTAAATCAAATACGCAAGCAGACGATGCAGCGAAAAAAAATCAAACATAAACTAACTTCTAACCTATCGTGACTGGCCTGTTATATGACGTGGTGCAGAGTCATGTTTCACGTACGACGCGATAGCTTGACATTGACAAGCTTTTCTTTACGTGAACGTACGTGTTACGTAATGTGAAACGATCGTGATAGATCTCACTGAAATCCGAGAGATGAGGTATAGCCAGCCAGCTGACGCGAACGTGACATGNGTGAAACGATCGTGATAGATCTCACTGAAATCCGAGAGATGAGGTATAGCCAGCCAGCTGACGCGAACGTGACATGAGGAACGAGAAGCCACGTAATCCCGGCCTCACTCTTTCCTATTGGCTAGTCGCTGTAAAGTGAGCACTTTTTAAAGCCCCCTCATTTGGAATAATATTCAATAAATATATTTTATTTTAGTCTTAGACGTTATCTTCCGAGTGCGTTGGAATATACATACTGTGTTTATTACTTACAGTGGCGATATTAATTTAAAATGTGGTCAAAGGATAAAACATGGCTGAAAGCAAATGAGTAACTATGACCTGACAAGCTCTCACTTTACCGTGAACAGCTTATGGCCTCTTGCACGCTGCTAGGAGACTTCAATGNTCTGCATTACGTTCAAGCCAAGTGATTGCCAATACGCTTCAAGGCTTCCGCTTACCTTGACCTTGAACTGAGTTGCAGAGTGTTTGAAATACACGTTTTAACAGAAATAATTAAACGCGCGTCTAACGTGCTGATCTACGAAAATAACACACACTTGAGACGAGGGTTGTTGAGTGCCTTCACGTCGTCACGTGCGTTATAAATACCATTTCTGAGTTCTCCGAAACTGCTATCAATAGCTTTTTCAAAGCGCTGTATCTCAGAATACACGCGTCAGATACACACAACACGACTCAAGGGCCCTGCAATGAACCTTCCTGCAGACTTCCTACCAACTGAACAACAGGGTCACCGCTTTAAGTACTAGTACTCGCAGTGCGACGAGAACACTGCACGCCAGTTCCGAGTCTTGCGCTTACAGGCGATGGCGCACCTGACGCGCGCGGCAGAGTCACCCTTATCGCTCCGGCGCTTTTCCAACTCGACGCGGGGAAAAGCTACAGGCAGGCGGGAGACTCCGGTGTCAATGCTGAATGCAGATGTCACTTCTTAAGGAATAGGTTGTAAAAATACTTATTTACTGTTACTACCTGTAGCAAGTGTATACAGGGTGATTCGTGGCGATATGGCCGAGCTGGCTCGGGTCAATAACAGAAACAAATGTCATATCTACTCTGCATAACTCGCAGTTAAGTACGTATGGTGTTCTGATGATCCGCAGGATTGAACCAATGAGAAGCGCGCGTTCGCATTGTTGAACGGTGCGCGGACCGACAGGATCGTAAATAAAGCAATAACATGCACGTTTCCTACCTTCGCATGTAGTGAACAGTGCATTGTTACCACATTGTGCGTTTTGTTCGTTTCCTAACAGTTAATGCCATATTCTAACGTCTTTTAGGGCCACTAGAATAGTTTGTAGTTATTCAAAGTATATTCCTACAAAAGAGCTTGTCTTTGGAAATTGCAAATATCAATAACGAAGGTCGAGTGCGTTGACCAGGCGTCTTTGACGGTTATACTCGCGAGCGACGGGCGAATCAACGTTGGCGAGATGTGCAGACGACGGAAGGCTTCTGTGGTTCAGTTACTGTTTTCCTACGTCACAGTCGTCTCGATAACACAACAAATCAAGTAGAAACGTGTTCATGCCTGACGATTGTGAATGTAGGAATAACAAATGGCCTCCGCCCAAGTGTACTGCAGTTGAGGGCCCGCCTGTCACGGGCAGCGATGTTGGCCACATGTGAGAGCAAGGAGCGAGGGAGCGATATAGTGCGTTCACGGTTACTTCCACGAGTTCTGGAGCCCTGCAACAGTTCTACTTCC
>NQII01000805.1:609134-632250 GCA_002778355.1 Clitarchus hookeri
ACCTAACAATAGGTTAGCATGATAATCATAGAGCATTATCTAAATAGTTTACACTGTAACGTCCTACGAGTAGGCTAAAGCTTTCTCATCAAAATATTTAAAAGAACGAGTTACATCTCTTCTAAAAGTGGCTGCAAAGGAAAGCTAAGCGAGAGGCGAACAGCAGTGTAAGCGTTATTCCTACAGGAGAGTTCCACAGAGATGGAGAACCGCGCTGGAGTCACATTACAGCCAACCACAATCAGCGATAGCTAAACAAATTACAGAAAATATGCCTTATCATAAATGTTGTTTACGTGCGCTAGAGGAGATTATGTTCAAATATTTTTTTATATTGCCATAAAAGTGAGACCAGAAAATTAAATGTATGTTGTAGGTTTTTAATGTTTTTGTGAACATGTACGATAACGTTAACATTTTTAACTGGTAAAGATATGTTCAAACAACCAATTTGTGCGTGTGTTCCAACATACCTAAAACAGAGCTGAGTATGACACACACAGTCTAAAAAGTTTTGTTCTGCGCAATATAAATGAGAGCCGAGATTCAAATTAAAAAAAATATAATGTTACAGAACACGAAATGTTTAATATGTTTGTTTGGTATGAATTGCACACAAACAGGAAATGTAACTTATAAAATGTTACAACCAGTATTAGTGTCCCATGGAGGCTCCACAAGTTGACGTGTCTTATGGAGCTGCGCTGAGGGAATAGTTTTGATGCGAACAGAGTTTCAGTATTATTGAATGTATATCGCTCACAAAACTTGGAATCTTTGNCTGAGGGAATAGTTTTGATGCGAACAGAGTTTCAGTATTATTGAATGTATATCGCTCACAAAACTTGGAATCTTTATTTTTATCACCAGTGAAAATTTATTTCGTATCAAGTTAGTTCTATGATGAAATTTTCATCACACGAGAAGCTGTGAAAACAGATCACAAGTTCTTTAAGGACTGCGGCAGTGGGGTAGTTACACTACTCGCCTCCCCCCCTCCACCCCCGCCATAGGCGAACCGGGTTCGATTCCTAGCGAGGTCGCTCTCGGATTTTCGCACGTGGGGATCGTGCCGGACGAAGCCACTGGTCGGCGGGTTTTCTCCGCGATCTCCCGTTTCATCTGCCCTTGCATTCCAGCGTAACGTCATACTCTACACACTTCACCCTCACCGACACTCAAGACCTCGATGTTAAGAGCCGCTTAAATATCTTCACTCTCCGAAGTTTTTAAATATTTACTTACATCATACATCAAAGTAATTATAAGTAAAGTAATTGTAGTCTACCAGTAGTGAAAGACGTGACTCAGATGTGCAAGAAAATGTCACTTATTACTGACAAGAATAAATATACTTTACATCATTTTCAACTGTGGCAATATTACTCGCCACATACCTTTTGACTGCACATTTTTCTACACTATATATAAAAGTTAAAATGTGTATATATGTATGTATTTTAGTTCTTCATACAATTCTACACCGTTTGACGCATGTTATCCAAATTTAGCATGTGTACCCTTCAGTTCATAACTTAAAATACTTTGTAAACCAAAATGGGCTCCGGCCCTCCACAGTTTCCAAACTCCCCCCCCCCCCNATATATCTAAATTATATACTATTGGTTGGACCTAAACCAAGTTTGGTAGGGATGCGTTTAAGTGCCCAACTTAAAAAACACCGTATAGAACAAAATCAGCTCCGGATTGTATTGCGCCGAAACGCCCAAAATGCCTTAAACAGGCTCGCGTATCTCTTATTTCCCTGTTATTCCTGGCCAACGACAGGTAGTTCTGCTAATCCTCTCTGATTTAAAAGTTAATTTGGAAGGTTCAAATCCAGCGAGTTTCAGGAGAATATATCATATAGTACAAACATAAAAACTGAACAAAACCTTATTTTTAAGGGCAATTACATACAAAATTGTTCATAACTCGATTGAAAGCTAACTGATGAAACACAAGCATTTCAGTCGCCGTAAGCGCAAGTGGGTAACTTCGCCTATGAGATGAAAGTCTATGAACTTCACAAATGCCAGGTCGTATCACCTATTTGCTGGCTATATTGCTGCATTTACAGGCACAGACTTAACGAACTTCTATTTGTGTTGTTCAAGATAACTCGAGAGGGAAAGTAAGTAAGGCCACCATTTACCTAGCGCCTACCTCCCGCGTTTGACACGGAGAAGCACGGGAGCGATAAGGGCGACACTGCCACTCGCATGAAGCGTGCCAACGCCACTAAGCGCAAGGCTCTGACTGGCGTGCAGTGTTCTTGTCGCACAGCGTGGACCTATGGCACTTACAGCGATGACCCTAGCTGATAAGTCTGTAGGAAGTTTCAATGCAGGGCCCTTGAGTAGTTTTGCGTATATCTGACGGGTATGTTTTGAGATACGGAACTTTGAAAAGCCGCTTTTAGTTATTTTGGAGTGCTCGTGCTCGGAAGTCGTGTTTTCAATGTGCGTGGAGTCCTGAAGTGTGTGTTCGTAGACCAGCACATCAGACGACAGTCTACTAGTTTCGTAGAAGAACGCGTATTTCAAACACACCGCTGCGCAGTTCAAGTGCCGCTACGCAGTTCAAGTACCTCTACGCAGTTCAAGCTCTACGTAGGCTGGAGTCTAAACGAGGAATTTCAAGTACTAGGGAAATATTTATAAAAATTTAAGTCATTTATTTTGTTTCCTTATTTTTAGTGCATATAAATGTAAGAATTAGTAAATTTGTTAAGGTATTTTCTTTTCTAATAATATCAAAGTCTTACTTTACCAACGCATGAATAAAGCGATCACGCCTGCGCAATTTTTATTTTGCATAATGAAAGGAAAACACACAATGTGTCTGCAAGTATGTGTTAAACAAGGCTTTCAAAAGTGCTCAGTTTACCGTGAACATCACATATCTTATCGATTAGCGGTCGCACAGAAGACGTTAGTGAGTAGAGCTGCCACAAACTGTCCGTAGTGAGGATCAACAATCAACATAGACAATAGCACTGTAACACTTTTAATTTGTTGAGTGAATAGGGGGTGGGGGGTTTGCAGATTGATACCCGAGTACTGTAAAATTAAATACATTTTCAAAAGACTGCTGGAGTGTGAGTGAAGAGATTTGGGCGGCTTTAAACATCGAGATCTTGACAGCCGATGAGGGTAAGTTGAGTATGGAGCAGCGCCGGAATGCAAGGGCGGGGTAAAAGGGAGACCCCGAGAAAACCGGCCGAAAAGCGGCATCGTCCGGAACGATTTCCACATGCGAAAATCCGGAATTGATCCCCCTGGGGATCGAACACGTACCGTTTACGTGAGAGGTGAGTATTCTAACCAATATACCACCGCAAAATACTGCTGGATATCGATGGAAAAAGGGAAACGGCATTTTGAATATCTCTCTCTATAATATATTTAATTCCAACCATCAAAATTCCATCGTTTAGATACTTTACTATGTAGATGTTAAAAAAAGACGAAAAATGTTCTGCTGCAGCGTATCTTCAAATATTGCTGTAATCTAATATGCCATAGTTGCACGGTTTATTACGGTTCTCAATGTCTTGACAGTAATACAGGAATTGCGGATGTACAAGTACTACGTTGTTCCTTACACACGAAATTGGAGAGGTGCAAAAATGGATAAGTGGGTTGGGGGGGGGGAGGGTTACAATGCACCTCTGTACCTTAATCCCTGAAGAAACTGCAATAAACAAGTGGGCGTTTTGATATATTTTTGGAGATCTTATCGGTTTCGTATTCGCAGGTTAATTAACAAATTTCATCTCGCTAGGGTGACATATCTGTTGGCCGTTATTGTAACTGTAATAAAGCATAACAGTGCATGAAAAAAAAAACCACGAAATTGTATCCCGTCAATGAACTGCCAAACTACACCTTAAAATTGGAATATTATCAAGTTTTTAGCTTATGAAAGTATATGTGAATATAATAATATAGCTAGAAATGATAAAATTTACTTTCTGACTACGCTGTGTTAGCATGGAGGTAATTGGGGAATCATTGAAAATGTATCTACACGAAAACTTTAAAATTTATATCTAAAATAACTATACATAAAAGTAAACATGTTTTGGGTTGAGAATATTTTTAATAACCTCTGTATTTGCAAATACAGAGGAATAAACACTTAAATTGATGCAATTTACAACAACCGCGTGTATTCATAAACTGGAAATAAATTGTCGCGTTTTGCCGGAAGTCTATCAAACTATTTCCCGCGCAACAAAAAAATCAGAAAAGAACAATCGTAGCGTTGTTCTATGTAACAACTTAAACATTGTTATCTGTAGCCGGCTAATGTAATAATTTAAAAAAAAATACTAAAGAGCTTTTGGCCTTGCTAAATCATGTAAAGTCACAACAGTTGTATTTATTACGCCAGTGTGTATATATGCATGCGTGTGTGTGTATATATATGTGTATCTATGCACTCGCCATGACTTGAGACATTTTTGAAGCAGCACAGGGTTGCATGAACAGATAATACAACAACTTGGCGAGCTAAATGCAGAACTACCAATATAAAGTAAGGCGTAATAGAGTCGGTGAATACGAAACCAGCGGCTCGCTGTAGCTGGGCTGTGCTGTCTGATGGCCTCCAGGTGCTGACGGGGTCATGTGAATAACAAATAAGCTTCCCAGTTTTCATCCTGGCTGAGCGCAAGAGTTGAAATTCCGACCACATGGCTTGGGAGAAATTCTGTTTTCAACAAAGAGCGAACTGTAAACAAGTGAATTCTCGGAACTACGTGTCTCAACAGCGCCTTCAAACAAACATGTCTGGACAGCAACGTTTTTAAAACTCTATTTTTGTCACCTGGTCACTTTTGTCCGGCAGCAAAAACAAAACCAATTTTCACTAATGTACTTCAATCATACTTTTTTTTTTTTTGCTGTAAAAGAAAATGAGCAAATATTTGATGTGACATTTACTCGCATCTGCGTCCTCACTTTGATCTGGCAGCCCGCTAGTATCATATGCATTGTATGGAGTTGTATTCCGTGCACTTTGATCTGGCAGCCCACTAGTAGCATATGCATTGTATGGAGTTGTATTCCGTGCACTTTGATCTGGCAGTCCGCTAGTAGCTTATGCATTGTATGGAGTTGTATTACGTGCTATCCTAGCATTGTCTAGCTTTAATAGGCGGTAAGTATTACATTGTCNTATGCATTGTATGGAGTTGTATTACGTGCTATCCTAGCATTGTCTAGCTTTAATAGGCGGTAAGTATTACATTGTCATTTCGCCAGGAAATATTTATCAGTGCTAAAATGCTCGAATTATGTTTTGGAGAGGGGGAAATTTCTTTTACCATTTACTTTTAAATTTTATTAGATGATAAATACATGTGATGATAATGAAATCAAAAACGTACACACAGATTATAACCACCCAAGAAAATGCGTTGGAGACAAAACTAGTTCTCGCAGTTCTATCTAAATTTATTCAGCAGGCATGTCTATCGCTGGAAATCAATTACGGCACCAACAGACGAATACCGAAAATACATGCAACAAAAGAAGAACTACGCAAAAGAAGTGGGTTACAGTGTCGCTGTATTTAATACAAAATACCGGCAGAAAGAGTACAGGAAAGGGTGAATAGACGAATTGACGACAGCTCTCGGTGAAACGATGAGTGCAGGTGACAACTGCCGTAGAGATCGGGAACAGGCACTTGCAAACCACGAAGGATGCACGAGGTAGATAAACAGCACTGCTAATATGGAAACACTAGCAGAAACACGGCGAGACACACTGTATACTTAGACAGGGACAACAGTTTGTAGCAGCCGTACTGTGTTCCCGCGTCACAGTCCTACACAGTGTGTCGACATTAAACATGCGATCGTATGCCAACAGTCACACGTTTCTCAGGTATTTATGTTTTTTAACAAGCAAAAATTTTCATACTGCAAACGAAAACTATATTTTTTTTTTTTCAGTGCGCAAGTTCCATTTAAATGTTATAATACAATATATGATAATGTGACACATTGGTAAGGCAAACCTGCATGTGTGTAACTCGAAACGTACACGATGGTGACGGTGGGGCTGCGTGGCTGTGTCGAACACACAGACGACACTGCCGCCAAATACAAGGATTACACAAGACAAAGCACAAAGCACAAAGCACAACGTGCGACCGAAGCCTAACACCGCCATTTCCTCAGCACGTTTTCCAGCGATAAACTTAGATGAATTGTAGCGAATGCTAAAAGTACTTCGGCATGGCATAATGTAATAAACAATAATTCGCACCCCCACTGAACAAAGAGCTGCTGTTGTTTATCTCGTTGTCTTCCTTATGTGCCTTCAGTACGGCGTATGACCTGTGAATATAAATCATGTATTATAACAAATTACACTTCTGTAACGACACTTATCAGTGTCCGTTTCCGCCACTTTACAAGAATGTTGTTCGTAATGAAAGTTTGCCAGGTGGCAGTACAACCATTTTTTTTTATATAGAGAAAGTTTCTTCGTGTGGTAAAATAACAATAGAGGTAACGCACTCTTTAAGTGAAACAGGATATATTCGTTCAGAAAAAGTATCGTTAAATGAAATTTATTGGAAATAAATTAAAATTAAATCTTGGAATCCATTATATTTTAATCGTATATTTTAGGACGTTTATATAAAACAACACTTTAATTATTTCTCGCTGAAATGAGCAAGATATTTGTTGTGGGTCTCTGGTTTATTAATCTATTTGCTGATACAAATGAGGAATGTGCGGTTGCCAGATATACTGCATACACACAGTTTTGCAGTCTAGTTTCTTTTCCGGTATTAAGGTTATACAGGAAACACTTTTGCTGTATATGGCTGTATTGCTTCGTGGCTTTTAATGTTATAAGAAGTCACCCAATATATAAAATTTTAGCATAATTATTTCATGTCGTGGTCACTCTTAAACTGAAGAAGTTTAAACGGCTCCAAATGAGTTCAATCGACTGCAGATCTGTTGAAACTGCTTCTCTTGAATCAGTACGATTTTATTCATAATTTTGTTAGCTGATATTCACTGATTAAACAGTGACTTATACTGTTTCCTTGTGATTTGCACTGGCCTCACAGTTAACCATATGTACATCATATTGGCCATGAGACAAGAGCTCATTAACTGAGGATTCAGTAAAATTATTGAAATTTATTGAAATCACCGAAATGATCCAGATTTAGAGTGGAGGATTCATAGCAGCATTTGTATATTATCATAATATTTGGTTATTGTTTTATCTTAATATGGGAATCGCCGAATATATGTATATTACAAGGAAGACTTAATCGATCGAAAACTAGATTGCTGCAATCGATGTTAGTGTAACATGGAGTAGTATTACATTTCTTCTGATGTCAAAATATGTCAGTTTATAAATGGCCTAAAATCACTTTTCCTAACATTCATTTGGCCTAAAATAAATTAGACCAAATGACTTTTAGGCCGAATGACTTGTACCCAAAAAGTTACACGCAATTTTCGAATTTTGAAATGATTGATTTGTTATTCTGTACTTCTATTACATCACTAATATGTATTTTAAAAGAAATCAATTTTTATTACTAGGGCAAACAAAATTTCAATTATATCACATATTTTTAACCTTGACTACGATAATCAAACTCATGTCTTTATTTCCTATCTATATATGAAATTTGAAACCACTGTCTCTGTGATTTGTTAATTAACTTTTTTAGTATATGTTTATTCATTGTTGAATAACATACTAACCAATCTTAATACTACGCCATTATTTTAGAACAAAATTGAGGTCACACATCTGTATATTTTGCGCAATTGGCCAATTCAAAGGTGGTCTCAGTTAGTGAAAATAACACGAGGTTTTACAAGAACTTTTAACATTATTTCCACCATAACAACTTGTATGTTATATGCGAATTTTCATGCTAAACTTGTACTATGTCAAATGTTGTATACTTAACCATTTTCAATTTATGGCATATATTATTTAACGTCGTTAAGGTAGAAAATTTAAAACGTTGCATAAAATCGTAAGGTGTTACAAAATTACTGTTGCCAGATCAACAAAATATTCCAAATTTAACATCAACACGAGTAAGTTATACTGAAATTGTGCAACTTAATTGCATGTCTAATAAGACACGATATTTTGATATATCTTGCATGACTGGTTCAAACAGGACCATTTAAATTAAGTGAAATAATTTGTTGGCATTACTGGTGATTACCTTAATTAACAGAAAGTTTCCTCATCTATATTAAGCGACTTGTAGTGAAACATATATTAAAACTTACTTATGTATTAAATATCTTTTTCCATCATATAAGTTTCTGTGTTTCATAAAATACGGCTAAATGATATTTTTTGTTAATGAGTAATAACATGCCATCAAGAGTGAGAACCATACCGTTGTCATTAGAAAACTAGCACATAACCTACTGCGGAAAGCCAATTCTTCATCTCTTTTTTTTCCTTCGGATACAGTGTCCCCATTGTCTGGGTCGCTGGTTGCTACAGTAGGGAGAATTCTTGTTCAACAGAATTTGTGCAGAAGTCGCAGATTTTTGTGGTATCGTGTAGTTGGTGACTTTTTTTTTTGTGTGTGAAAAGCTCATGTAGGCTTTTTACGCTAAAGTGTTTCAACTCTCAGCACGTTACGTATCTTTCCGCCGTACCTCAATCTAAACACCGCCAAGTGACGTCAGCTGTTCACATGTCCGCCGTATTTATTTACGTAAAAGAAGTAATTACATTCTTTAGTGAGCACTGTGCATATGTACACGTTTATTTCGTTGAGTAATAATATCGATTAGTTAAAGCTGCGCAATGCATATGAATTTATTTATATTTAGATATAACTGTCGATAAATGAGGTCTTATCCTCCTTGGTCAGAATTTAAATTTGTTCTGATGCCTTGAGAGTCACAGAGATGTAGAGTATTCTCTCTTTGTTACTAATTCAGCCCCACATTGTTATAAAGGTCCTTGTTTAAATTCGTGCAAGGTCCAAATTTTAGCTCCTCGGAAAAATCATAGTAACGGAACCCAATAAGATAATAGTGAATATTAATTTATTTCAGATGGCAGACATGTGTAAATCATCGTTAAACGCCACAAGTAACATTAACATAACATTTACAGGTGGAACCAAGAAGAATGGCGTGCTCAAATGCTTCTCAGTGCCGTGCTATTTTATTTTAATATACTACGTATTTTACTGCTGCGTTCACTACGATAGTAGCAAAATTTTCTAACGTACCAAAATTCCTATTGAGAACGTGTATGACGTAAAGAACAAACGCCTGGCAATTTAATAACTGTGAGCAGGTGCTACGTGTCATGAAATTGCCGGTGTTGCTGATTTGATGTCACTGAAACCGAAAATAACTGTTATTAAGCGCGGTGGCTAAACCAAACTGATCCAAATTTTCACAACATACTTGCTCTGTCATGTTTATCTCTAAAAACAAGTTTCATGAAAATGCGTTTAGATACATTGTTTGTACAGCTCCTGACGACACTAAGTTCGGTCTTTCCTTACGAATAAATCACTTTCCGCTTAGAAAATTAGAATGGTCACATTGATATGAACGTGATTTCAGCAGAATACTAACAAAGGAAGCTGGGAGGCAGGAAGTGCAGAGAATGTTGTGGGTGTGACTAGGTAACTGCGATCACAGTGATCAGATACATGTTCAGATCTTTAAATTCACGTGTTACGAGTATTCGAGTTACCAGAAAGCGTTTTATATATCTACAGTTACAGTTTCATAGAACAATGCATTTTTTTAATTGTTATATATCTCCTTGGCAAATAAATAATTACCGGACAGCTTTATACGTAGAGGTAAATCGGAATAGAGTGCGCATTACAGATGTGGAAGGTCCAAACCCCATGTTCCAACATTGAACTTCTTTTCAACCAATACATTTATATAAAACAATGCACACATTATTTGAGGTTACAAAACATTTCAATTAAGTTAGTGCTCTAACAAAGTGTTTCAATTAGTTTTGAGTTTCTTTTTTTTTCGTAATTTGTATTTAGCATTTTGTAGGGTTTAGTCAGAACACCACGACATTCAACTGTCTAGCATGCCATGCTACTATTATTTTGGTGGTATCATCACAGTAAAAAATACGTGGGAAATTAGCTGACAATTGTAAGGTAATATTCGCAAACTTGTTTCGGAAACATCTTGAGTTGCATGTAAGACGTGATTGCCGCACTCTGGAGTACAATTCACGTACATATGGCAGTGGAATGTCCTATACAAGGCTGGTAGGAGCACCATATGTCGCGTGTGTCTCCTTCGCATTGTCCCAGCAGCTCGACGGGAGGACGGGAGTGTGAAAAAGCGAGGCGCCATGTTGGACAGCTTGTAGGGTTTATATTCGTTAGCGCAGGCGCAACACTATGTAATTAAAGTTTATTTTGAGGTAAAATATGTGTAGAATACAAATATAAAACCAACAAGGCTATTCTTAAGAGACTGTGAAGAACGAATAGCTTTTTGTTCCCGTTTTCATATCTCAATATACGCCTTTATCTTTACCCGCCTGATTTCTGTGTCTAGGGAATTATTAAAAGACTTGAAAAGGTATTGACTTAAAAGTACTTATAAAGCCACAAAAGAATTTCTACACGAACTTTACTTTGTACCACACAAAAGTAACTGAGCAATCTGTTGCACAAAATAATTATTATAACTAGTTTCAGGAATAACTAATTTGTCAAGTTGCTCTTTGAACGGCAGAAATGTTCAAGCTAATAATAAGAAATATTTTAGGAATGACTTGTACAGTTATCTGAAGTAAAAATGTTGCAGGTAACTTGAATGAATAATTTTTTTTTATTTATCGTGAAGTAATGGATACCGCACCGGCTTACAGTACTAGAGGTCCGTGGTTCGCCCCCACCCACTGGCCAGTGTCGAGGAGTTTACAATTGTGGTTTCTGTTTCTATTCACCTGAGATATGGGCACCATCGAGATAAACACTGTTAATACTCCAGAATTCTTTTAAAAATAATTTTAATATTTATTCCCTTAAATTATATGGGATTTTGCCACACTTTCGTCAGGTACTATTCCGTATGATTAAGGAATCGTACTTTATTTGTTATGAAAATATACTCGGCATTTAATAGGTAATTTTACCTTACATGTAAGGGAATTTTACCTCAAATTTATTTTGCAGTGATGATTCCAAAATGAAAAGCCCACGAAGTATTAAAATAAAATGTTATTTTTCACGAAAGTTGTTGCAGGGCAGTAAGAAATTTTAAATTAACAAAATACAACAGCAAATGTAATGGGAAATTGGTACTTAATAAAAATTTTTACCACGAGAAAATACCAATTTCAAGAAAATTTCAGCAACTAGCATTGTAAAATTATTATTGTGAGTAAAATCAGCAGAACACAAATTGCACAAATTCGTCAAATATTTTGTAGATAAAACGAGACACGTAACCATTTTGTTAACAAAAATGCACATTTTCTCTCGGACGAATAAAAATGTGTTGGCAAAATCATCAATACGTATTTTAAAACAGATTCCGGATACCAGTACCCGAGTGCCCATTATTAAATATCCTTGATACTTAACTAGCATGTTGTGAATATGATATAGATCACATTACATGTGATTAAGTTTGCTCAGTTAATTAGGAGCATAAAAACTTGGGCTCCCATATTACGAAATTTTCGACTTTTCCGTTGTATATTTTGAAAACTATAATCACTTGACTACAAATGCTTACATTTATGTGGCCCTTTCATAAATCTCTTTCAGATAATAAATAAACTTTTGTCGTGAAATATGGCCGTAAGTGGTCAGTGTGCCTGCCTCCCTCGAACTGGGTGACAGTGTGTTTGTAATACAAGCTTATAAAACAAACTATTTCACGTGCTCACAAACTGTTTGCACGCGAAAATAAATAAAACTTCAGACGTTATGTGGAATACAAACTTCAACAGATAACGCTTATTGCAAACATTATTTTCAAGCTCTTCGACGCAGCCAAAAACGACATTTCAAAACTGTTATAGCTGAACATATTTTGTGTGGATTTCCCTGAAACTGGTATAGGGCCCTGCATTGAAGTTTGTGACAAATTCACCACCAAAGAAATGACAGGGTCGCCGTTTGTAAGTCTGGTCGGTACACGCAGCACGATGAGAACACTGCACCTGAGTTCAGAGCTTTGCGCGTAGCGGAGATAGCGCACTTGATGAGCGTGGCAGTGTCGCCCTTATCGCCCCCACGCTTCCCGGTATCAAACGCGGATAATAGCTCCATGTCCCGCTAGACTCCCGCCTACGTAGAGCATTGTCTGCATCTGAGTCCGAGAAGAGTGGGAGCGATAAGGGCGACACTGCCACGCGCATCAAGTGCGCCATCACCTCTAAGCGCAAGGCTCTGAACTGGCGTGCAGTGTTCTCGTCTTGCTGCGTGTACCTATGGGACTTTCAGCGGTGAGTCTATTACTTCATTAGTGGAAAGTCCGTAGGAAGGATCAATGTAGGGCTCTTAAGTATTTTTGTATGTATCTGGCACGTATATTTTTAGATACAGCGTATTGAAAAAACCGTTTTTAGCCATTTTGGAGTAGTCTAAAATTATCTTTCTAATGTGCGTGATATGTGATTAAAGCACAAAACAGCCCTCGTCTGAGTGTGTGTTCTTTCCGCAGACCAGCACATTGGACGCAGTTTTAATAGCTTCGTAGAAAAACGAGTCCTTCGAACTCTGCAGCAGTTAAAGCACTACGTAGGCGGGAACCCTAAAGCAGAAGCAAATCTTGGCTTTTTGCAAGCCTGTATTTGTGAGGAAACAATGGCAACATGAGGACACTGAACTTTGAGGCAGTCAGAAAATGCTCGGAGCAGTTACAAAGCCTTCTTGTGCTCCAGGGAGTTATCTTAGGAAGGATCTGTGTTTGACAGGTGTTACTTAGGGTCAGCGTCCTGAGAGGGGCGGGGTCCACTTGAGTGACATGAGATGGCTAGGTAGAAGGATGTACCGGGATAATAACCTTCTTCAGCTCAGCAGGTGCACACATGGACAACACAACACCTCTCACAAACACTTTGTTGACGTGCACGTTAATCCGATCAGCGCTCTGCTCGTTGTGGAACCACTCGACGATAGCAAGGTGTTCCTACCGCATTTGCCTCAAACTGGCAAATACCTGAGTGTCTTCCCGTTCTGCTGTAACTGTAATTATTCTGTCGTAACATGGCAATTGCGAAGTTCACGTGTCGTCTGATGATAGGAACACCTGACAGAACAGTAGAAGGTGCCTCAGCGACCGACTTGAAGAAGGCCCTTGGTGGCGGTATTGCCGCTAGCTTTAGTCTATTCGCGGTTTATTCACACTTTTTGAATTAAACCTTTGAAAAATCACCCCCTGTATTACGTCTTTGGTATTTTCATAGCTATGTTATGTATCACAAACGTTTCTTTTCTGTTAACATGAATATATATAATTTTTGGTTGAATTAAACTTTTACTTATATTTTATTTCTAAATTATAATATTTTTTTTCATAATTAATATAAATAAATACAGAGGGAAAATAGGTGTTTTGGTAATGCACAGTAAGAAATAGTTCTTATGCAAAATATTATTCTACTGAATGCGCACGAATGCGATGCGCTGTCCCTTGGATGTAATTTTCTAGACTTAATTAAGCTTTGATTTTGGGGCGGAGGAATATCCTGAAAAAAGAACTCTATCAGGGCTTCTGAAAAGTTTTAATAACCGTGAATGGTCTTTACAAACTGAACAATCTTAATTCATTTCTTACAGAAAATGTTTCGCCCGGAATGTTTAATAGACATTGGTAAGTACAGGCAGATCTGGTTTTCACGACGACAGTTGCACGCTGGTTATGACTCGGCATCTTATGTAAACCCATGCAGTTTTCCTTTAGTAACAGGCCGCTCGTCTTCGTCACAAGGCCGTGTGATATTTGACTGGGCCGACCCTGCAGTTTGCGGGTAAGCAGCTAATACTCCTAGCAGTTCAACGCGCACAGTCCCGGAAGTCAATATCAGTTAAAGTGTATAGAAATATAACTCGACAGAAATTGTTTTCGTGGAAATCGTTGTATTCCTACTGATTAGTCTGAACACGACAATAACCATATCAAGTTGTGTTCAGGAACGTAAAATGTAATTGAAATTTGGTTCTTAGAATCTATAGAGTAAACTGGAATATCATTAGAAAATACATCGGTCAACAACAATGTCCGCCATGTTTCACACAAATATTTTAATTAAATTATTTTTGCACTTTTATTTCCCTTACAAAGGTTACCTTTTATATCTGAAATAAATTTATATAAAGCCAATTATTTTTAAAATATTCAACATGTGTACCATTTTTTTTACATACAAACATCCTAACAATTATAGTTGCCCTACTTTACGAATGTTTTCTTTCATAATATTGTACCTGAAGTATTCCAGATGGGAAATAGGCTTAAGATTCTAATAAAAAAAATTCTAATCAATTGATGCTTTCGAATGAACTCTGCATGTTGTACAGTTATGTGCAGTGCCACATTAGAAGCAGTTTTAAAACTACCTGAACATGTAATTCACCTTGGTAAGTGTTGTGAAGTGGGTGGACTTGTGTGCCGCTGTAGTGCGCAAGGAACAGCCCTGTCTACCCTTGTCACGTGACGTCTTCACGCACGCATCCCCCTGCTGGCCACCAACATCAGAGCGGGTGGAGCAGTGAAGCAGCCAGTGACAGGGTGGAACCCCCTTCCTTTGCCGCTAAGGTTAAAATGTATTACAATTTGTTATTGGTGTAAACTATGATGGATTTAATTATACACTGAAGAGCCAAAAAAAAAAAAAAAACTGGTAAAGGCGTGCGTATGCAAATAACAGAGGCATGGAACCAATCGGAGTACCGCGATGCGGTTGGCAGCTAGATAGGTTACTTCTGCTACAATGGCAGGTTATCAAGATTAAAGTGAGTTTGAGCGTGGTGTTATAGTCGGCGCACGAAATATGGGACACAGCATCTCCGAGGTAGCGATAACATTTGGATGTTCGCGTACGACCATTTCACGAGTGTACTGTGAATATCGGGAATCCGGTAAAACATTACATCTTCGACATCGCTGTGGCCGGAAAAAGATCGTGAAAGAACGGGACAAATAACGACTGACGAGAATCATTAAACGTGACAGATGTACAACCCTTTCTCAAATTGGCACAGATTGGATTTGCGGACTGCCCTGCAGGATTCATGGTTTGAATTGCCTCCTGGATACCTTGAGACATTACTCGAGTCCATGCCACGTCGTCTTGTGGCACTTCTGGGTTCTCGGACGGGGGGGGGGGGCCCTACACGATATTAGGCAGGTGTACCAGTTTTTTTTTGCTCTTCAGTGTATTGGGAAGTAAATTTTCTCTTTGTATTTGTCCAAATCAACACAGGTTTGAGGACCGCTAATGGCGAGGTAACCTCGTCCCCTTCGCTGAGTCAGCTCAACCACCACAAACCTCTGGCTAGGCCACTGTTGTGGAGTACACGTTTTTAAATACTGTAACTAACTCACGCATAGGCCGTTTCTCAATTTAAAGAATACTCTTTCGAGAGAGCTCTGTCGCACAACCTGGCGCTCTTACGCACTCTCGCTCTGTCAAACTAAGCAACCACTCGCCGACGTCACGCAGACAGTCAGTGCTTAAAGGCTGGAAATCATGTTAAGCTAAAATCGTGGGTAGAGCTATTGTAAATCATTTATGTGTTGAAAATATTTAACTAATAATTAGCACTACAAGAATAGTTATTAGCGCATAAGTTACTGTTACGNGGGGGGGGGGGGGTCCTCGACCCTCCCTTCACCAGGCAGACCCGCTCGCTGCCTAGTCGTCCTCCCCCTGGGTAGCCGAGGGAATAACTGACAGCAGTGACGTAACTGGGTCACAGGCCTTTCTCTTCCCCCTGCTGGAGAAGCCGACAAGTGTGGAGGATGCGCAAGAATGTTCTGGGAATTACGACCTTCGGCGCAACGCGGCATTTAGAGACATTTCTGGGCGATGGCTTACGACCCAATAAATATTGCAGCTCTCCAACGGCCGGAAATCTGATGGAGGCCATCTGGCTGAGTGCGGTAGTGAAGTATAGTGCGGAGAGGGATGGATGACGATGGGCGATTGTGGGACGACGGCGGACGAGGTGTTTGTGGTGTTAATGGGGGGGAGGGCGTGAAACCCGACGAGTGAAGGCTACTAAGCATGAGGGTGCTTAGAGAATTCTAGAACATTGCGGACTGGTGGAACCTGAACTGAACTGAGGTGGGACTGAATGAACATGTAAAACGGATTTTATTGTATATATTGGAACTGTCAAATATGAACCCATTATTTATAAAATAATTGAAAATATTTTGATACACTGTGTATTGAAACTAATTTTTAATTATTTAATTTTATTATTTCTTAGAGGTAATTATAAATTGTATTGATTAAAGTGAAGTCATTAATTGTAAACAGCAAGTTATATAAATTTATTGTGAGGATTTGGGTCGAGAGAATTTTGTTTGTAGTTATTGTAAATAAAATTGGGAAATTAAAATTAACTTTTATTTAATTAATACTTCCATCCCTTAACGAACCTGGCTTAGCCCACTGACTTTTCAGAAATTGTAACAAAAATACTATATTTTTGTTTTATATATTACCGTCTTGTTGCAGCAAAGTGACAAAAATACACGAGACTTTGTCAGAAATCCGTATGTTGTGTTTTCGTTGACTTAAGCAGTAAAAATTATTCACCTACGGATAAACAACGACGTGGTTATGGTCCATAAAGCTACTGTAACCTGATTCAAACACGGAAATAATGTAAACAAACACGGCGCGTGGCCAGAGAGTGCGAGAGAGCGCCAGCGAGTACACAACTTCGTGCTCTCTCTGTTTCGCACTCTCTCCGACTAGTTGAGAAGAGCAGAGAGCGTTGCCTCTGACGTCACAATGACGTGTCGCGACTGCGAGAGCAGGAGAGAGCGCTCTCTGAGCCAATTGAGACACGACCTAAGTTATCTTTTCTGATAACCTACAGGTTTTGAAGGCCCGAAGGCCAGCAGTCCCTCCACCCGACTCCGGTGAGTAAGACAGTGCTTCTGATAACCTACAAAGTGAACAGCCAATAAAATTCGCCCGTAACTCAGTCCTCCATCATATCGACCAGGCTTGGCGGATCGGATAGATGCGAAACTCTGCCATCGAACTGAATGATACTTCCATTATGGCCGACTCACTCAAACACCCAGGAGGTTGCCGAGTGCTAAACCAACGTTGCATAAATGACGGGATGTGAATGCGAGCTCGTAATGTCACGTGACTCCTGGAGAAGCCTGCGCTGAAACTGACCACTTACAGCAGTTCAAGTAGACCACATTAGTCACTTTATTTTTGACATATGACAATCTTTCTCGTTGTGATATGAAACAACGTTTTGGCGAAAGTATGACAGCGGAGCTAAATAATTTCTTGAAAATAAATAAAACGACCATTACGAATTTTACATTTACATATTTTTCTCGTAAAAATCTCAGAAATGGTGCAAAAGTAATACGTTATGCAACATCTCAAAATATTTTCTCATGTTATAAGAATAACATGAAAAATATATATATTTTTTTTAATATGCTATGAAATTTTCTCGTATTTCAATTTTTACTTTTGAGATATAATGAAGAGTCAAAATGTCCTATAGTTGAACACATACTGCATGAGAACCAGCGTTAATTTGAGAACTTTAACTAAAAAAAACTTGACTCTTAGAAATTTCAAAAAGTAAAATGAAAGCAAAGTTCGGTTTCACGCAAAGCGTTTATGATGTCAAGGGAGGAATGGCATGTTGCACTTATTTTTTATACCCGACACTTGGTTCACTTGAGGTAATGTTTCATCTTTAAACTATTATGAGATTACATTCTTATAACATGAACTATCGTTTTGAGCTGTATCCTCACGTACTTATTTTATTCAATTTCGCGTTTCGTACGAAAAAGAAAAAAAACTAACAACTCGTTTACTTATTTTTTAATCCTAATTTTTCTTCGTGGTTATTTTTATAGTCTATAATTTCATACAACGAATAACAATGCAATATGCTACAAATGTAGAAAATACTTTAAGCCACTTAGGCATGCAGAACCCACAAGAATTGAGGAACGGGCCTAGTAGCCGATCGATGACGTTGAAGCCACTCGTGAATGACTGCGAAATAGTGTTGTTTGCTGCCCGATTGTACTATCGCGTCCTCCACCGTGGAGCGCGGGAAGTGGTGGACTTAGTAAGGACGACCACGCGTTATCGCAGAGTGGTGACAGCGGGTCGGTGACCCCTGACGACGATGCCTTAGCAGCACAGACAAACAACGACCCAAGCAAACCAAGCGGCACTACTTCAAAGGCATGTGTGTGCGTGTTGTTGGGTCGCACCGGCCCTACTGTGGTGACCTTGTGGGTTCAACGCACCCTCGCGGCGGCCGACCTACCACCTCACGGCGCTCACAGAGTGTCCAGGGCGACCAAGAGGCTAAGTGAAGATTGAGGGTGAAGCGAGGTGAGCATGGAGCAGAGCCGGAGTGCAAGGGCGGGGGGAAACCCGCAGACCAGCGGCATCGTACGGCACGATTACCACATGCAAGCGGCCCCGCCGGGAATCGAACCCGGCTCGCCCTTGTGGGAGGCGAGTAGTCTAACCACTACACCACCGCAACCCCACGAGTGGTTAACATTGTTTTATAAATTTTGACGTAAATATGTTTCTAAAATGAGACGGACACATGGCGATGTAACGTTTGTAGGCTGAGCTGTGCCGACACTATAACTTCCCGACCAACAACACAGTTTGACATAAATGCGGTCTCCTTCAATAGGGCATACGACTACGATAATCGAGCATGACCTTGAGATGGCATCGCGCACGCGCTTTGTGCGGGTGGGGGTCCGCGGCGACAGGCGGCTACTTTTGGCGAGAGAGAGAGAACTTCCGGCCGGTATAATATCTCGCGACTCCGATGTACTAGTGGTGCCAAACGAAATATGTCGTCAAGATCTGTTGATTTGATACATTAAAGCCAAGTATCCATATAGTTAATTTAATTTCGTTCCCATATCCTAAACGAAATGTTACCCGCTGATGCAAATGTAGTTACGTGAAACTCACGACCGGGTCTTGCACCACCACAGCCCACACGTTAGCACTTTACTTCTTATTCCGTTGTGATATGAAATGCAAGTCTGGCAAAATGTATATGACTATGGAGGGAAATGACTTTTCAAACGTAATTTTACATTTATATATATTTTGTACAAGTCTTGAAATAGAACGAAATTAATGAGTTTATTCTACTGCTCAAAATGTTTAATAAGATTATAAAAATATCAAAATTAAATTTTCTTGGAATATTTTTCCATGGTTAGCCCGTATTCAGAATTAAATTTTCGAGATAACATCCAAAGTCAAAATAGCTAGAGGTGAAGCCTCGACTGCAGCGCAACCTGGCGTCCGGTCTCAGAGAACCTCTACTGTCTCTTCGACACATTTTAGCTGAAACCAAACTTTGTATTTAAACAACTTTTTGAAATTTGTACGAACACAGAATTTAAGTAAAAATGGTCAATTTCTCAATACAAATATGGTTAATATTTTAATTAAAATAGTTAAGTATTTTAGTAGACCTATCATCGATATAGTGTGACGAAACCATAAAATCTCCTCAATATGTAGAACGGAAGTGCTTATGTGGCCCCAGCACTTCCTTGTCTCCCGCCCGTGTTGACACTAACTAGCAGCAGGTTTGTTAGTGCGAGCGAGGCAGCACTACAGCCACTGTTACACTACTTGCTGCCGTATTTGGAACTGTAAAAGCTTCTGCAAGACCTGGTGCACTAGGCAATATGCAAGCCACTTTGCAAGCCGCCGCGGAAGACTCACATTGCACGACGACAGTTATCGTACTAGCTCTACACACAGTCGGCGTGTGCGTAGAAAAGCGTATCATTCACGGCAAATACGGACGCCAGTCGTACAACTGCAGGTCTGTAAATGGTTTACGTGTATAAAACATGAAGTTACTGATGTAAGTAATGAGCCTTCTTTCCTCTACAATAGTGAAATTAATTTTGAAATAATTTATTAAGAGCTGAGTTGGTAGGAAGTACTTGACTTATCTTTGAAAGCAATAACTTTGGAGATGAAACCAGAAACTTATACAATAGTAGTGAGACAATTACAAATACACACATGCCTTACCCGGGACTTGAAGCCAGAAAACCTGGCACTGTAAGCTAGTTTGCAATCGACTGCATTACGGAGGTCTGATTTGGAGCACCAACTTCGGATTTAATAAGTATAATGTTTTGAATGATAGGGTTTACTGACCTAAAATAGGTACAGGGCTTTTATTTTGATAATACGTGACTGAGCCATATAAAACACGCACGTTGACAAGGCCCACCGTAGCTACTTGTGTGAACAATTTGATGAAAATGGGTTGTTTGGTCCATGAGATATGAGCTAAAAAAACTTATTTCCTTATTTGATGCTGTCATCCAAATTTGCCAGAAAAAGAAGCTCTATATACGACGCTTCTAATGTATACTGTCCTTATACAAATGTTGGTTGAATTTGGGAAAATTGTTTAATATATAAGTCAAACTTATCTAAATCATTTATGAAGCTGCAATTTTAAACACCATTGTCTGACTCATTTTAATCATGAAATTTTACATGGAATTTTGTAGCATTTATGGTGTGCACAGTTAAGTACAAATTTATTTTAAATTTTCAAGTGTAACAGTTGGTGAGAATCGGTTGATTGCGACTCAGGACATGGCATAAAACCTCCATAATTTTCATGTGGTGATCTTCATAAATGGAGGACAAGAAAAGTAATGTAGTAGCACATTCGATGATTGTATACTGCCAATATAAAAAGTTAAGTTAAAATTGATTACATAGTATCATAGATATCGCCCTAAAAACTAAAATGGTTTTATGGCAACCATTCTGAAAATAAGTTTGACCTCCTTAAAACATACATTTATTATTATGACCAACCACAGTACAACATCATCGCCAAATTTTGTAATAATGGGTTTATTGTTTCCAGAGATAGGAGATAAAATCATAATTTTTTATTTGTAAGGCTATTTTACAAAATGGCCAAGAAATGAGGCTGTGCAGTGACAAATTTGATGGTTGTAATAGGTACTGCCAGCTTACAAAATTGAGATGAAATTTGTTTATTTAATATATTAAACAGAGCTAAAAAATTTATGTAGCCACCATATTGATAATAAGTGCCTAACCTACATAAAACATTCCATTTTACACCACCTGCTGCAGTACTATTTGTTCGCCAAATTTGATAGAAATTGCTAAATTATTTCCCGAGATATGACATAAACTTTATTTTATTCGCATAACGCTATCTTACAAAATGGCGGACAAAAAGAGCTCCATATACATACAGTTGATAGTTATAATGTATACTGCAGCATACAAAGTTATGTTTGAATTGATTATATAGTTCCAGCGATATAGCAGTCTAAGATAAAATAGCAATATGGCCGCCATTTTGAAAATAAGTGTCTCACATCCTTAAAATATATCACTTAACATCACCTGCATCAGTACTACGTATTTGCCAAATCTGGTAGGAATAGGTTAATTTTTTACCAAGTTATGACATAATTACTTTATTTATTCGTGTGGCACTATCTTCCAAAATGGCAGACAAACGTGGTTATTTGTTGCTGTATATAATGCTTGTAAATGATACTGTCAGTATACAAAATTTGGTCGGAATTAGTTAAATGGTATGGCAGATATAGTAAATAAACTTAAAACATATGCGTGGCCGCCATAGTGAAAATATGTCATTCATCAAGTTTTATCACATGCATTTGAATGGCCTACCGTAAATTTTCTTGTATGCCGAATTGGGTGAGAATTGATTGAATAGTTTTCGAGATATATATATTTTTCAATTGGTCCTATTATAAAAAATGGCTTACCAACAGCAATATCCATCTCAGAATTGAATGCTTACACAATGCTCTGCTAGCATAAAAAGTTGGTTTAAATAGTATGAATGGTTCCCTAGATATAACACATCATCAAAAAAAATTTAATGGCCACCATTCTAAAAGTAGGTGCCCGACGTGGTCGAAAACTATAAAAGTCAGGTGTCCTTATAAAGTATTATTTGTGTACCAAGTTTGGTGAAATTCGGTTGAGGCGTCCGAAACTTGAAAAGGGGGGACACACACAGGCACACACATAATTACAAACATAAATTGTAAAATTATTTAATATATATGACAAACCTATCTGAATAACAGTTATTGTAGACATTAAAAAAATGTCCGACCCACTTAAATCATGCAAGTTAACATGGCCTACTGTAATAATAACTAGTGTGAACAATGTAATGGAAATAAGTTAATTGCTTACCAAGATATGTTAAAATTTTTATATTTTATCTCCTGCCACTATCTTTAAAAAAAGGGCTACAAAAGACCATCTTCATAAGCATGTTTAACGCTTTAGCACTAATTGCGTGCAACATTCGGTGGTAATCGGTAGATTGATCCAGACATATGGCATGACATGCCCGTTCTGTCGTGTAATGCTGCCTTCAATAATAGAGGATAAAACAATTTTTTAGATGTTCATTCTGTTTGTCATAGATAGTGCTACATATAAAGGTCGTTTGAAAATGTTAGTGAGATGACATACTTAACTGAAACATTTACATGACTGTTATTTCGAGAATATATGACTACCTAATTAAGTAATTTAAATTTAGGTGCACTACAAAAGTATAACTTGACACCTGAATGTGTTGGGTGTCAGGTAATTTTGACGAGAATACGTCTTTAAATTTGCAACCATAGTGGGCAATCCAGAAAATCTAGTGATAACAAAATCGGGGGATACAGTTTGGCATTGCAGCTCCGAATCTATAGTATACATATAAAATTCAATTACACCACTCGATTGCCAAATGATCAAAGCATTTGTTACGTTGAGTGATGACTGCGGAGCGTCACGCATAC
>NQII01000805.1:632277-662162 GCA_002778355.1 Clitarchus hookeri
GAGGGGGGGGTCCGCCATTTTGAATTCGTGGAGTAGCTACAACGCTCGTTTGAGTTTTAATCAACAGCTATCATCGAGATCAATCGATTGAGTGCATGTGCCGTGGTTATGGTGAAATTGTATGAGTTTAAAGTATAAAAAAATTGAAAACTTAACACAATGTCGGCCTATACTTGTCAAAAAGCCAAGTCGAAATACAAAATTTGTATACGGTTGTAAAGAGCATCCCAAGAGCAATCCAGTGATACCCATGAAACCCCATATGATCAAGTGAAGCAGTGCCGGGAACGTTAACACATAGACGTATTCACGCAAAACAAATGGCCGTGTCCCCGACACAGCCCCCCCCCCATGTTTTTTCTCGAGATAGGACACAAAATACTTTATTTTTTTATTTTGTGTGCTTTTTTTCTAAAATGGCGAACAAATGAGTTTATGTGTTAGCCTATCTCATTTTCTGCTTGCACAGACACTATCAGCATACAGAAATGTGTAGCAATTGATTACATTGTTTCTTAAATATAGCATAATATTTAAACGTTTATATTGTAGTAAAATTGATAAAGATCTGACAATATTGATAATGTTACCCTTGTACAAAGTCTCGTAATTCTATAACGTAAATATTTTGTTGATGTGTTAACGTTGATAAAACCTCTAATGTTGCTGCGAACAAAAGTTTTATTACGATAAAAATAACAGGAAGAACAACATGTTTATGTAACTGCGACATTACTTTTTGTCTGGTTGACACCAGTTAACACTGTTAAATGGCGGATGCTAGTTAACAGTGATAACCTCGTAAAATGAAACCAGTACATTTAAATTTTAAAGCGCAAAATTACCACTACATGTAACTTAGTTCTGCTTCCAAACATTGAAAAGCAGTTTACGTGTGCAAAATATTATTATATTTCTAGAGTATTAAAGTATTTCCATATTACGTAAGAGTACTGCAGTTTGTCGTGTTATACACCTCACAGAAAGATTGTAGAGAGCGCATGACCGCATTGAACATGCCTGGGACAAGCTGCAAACAGCAGTTTATAAACGTCCACAGCCTCCAGAAACACTTCCAGATCTCATAAGAGCTGGCCAGATGGAATCGTACCTTCGTCCGGAAGATGACATCAACACACAAGCATGCCACGGCGTGTTAGGGACCTGTACAATGCACATGGAGGTCATACACGGGACTAAGCTGCAGCGGGAAGAAAGAACCCCTCCCTAGTCAGAAACACAATTAAGTTAATGTTGTGGTACTTTCGTGCTTATTTGTATGTGATATTGGAAAAAGATTTTGTTTCGGTGAGATGCTAAACATATGTAAGAACCATAGCAATACTTGCATGTCGAATTTGGCATGTATTTGACTGAGTAGGCCTAGTTCCGGACGTATTATGTAAAATCTTTATTCTTCATACATTCTGTCTAAGAGAATGGTGGCCATAAAAAGATTTCAACGTACGTATTAAATTATTACAGTATTGTCTATAAGCATACAAAGATTGGTTGCAACAAGTCTTGTGAGTTCTGTAAGTAGAATATAATTGAGAAATCTGGCACCTAGATAATGAATAAGGAATTTGGATTGCTTTGGACAGGTATTCATGCTCTGTCATTGCGGTCAGCCATCGGCCCATCCTGGTTGCGTATGATCTTCGCCTTGACTTAACATGACCTTGACCTTAACCTGCTGTGATCTTAAACCAAACAAGCCGGGAAAATCGCAAAAAATTTGGAAAAAATGTAAAAAAAAATAGAGGAAAATTAAGGTATTGACCTCGATCACTACAGTATATCCATATCACACTCTCATTCCTCAATCTTTATGGCTAAATTCCCCAGCTATGGTTTGTGTGATGAAACTCATTCTTAGTATAGACGCCTGGAGTTCACCAATCAGAGGCTTCAGGACAACTATGATGTGGTAAAGAAACATACATTATGACTGAATTGTCTTGCATAGTCTTACCTGTCCAAATCGTTTCCAACTACACCATCTTGTCGACATTGCGTTTATAGTCACGTTTGCTTATTGTATTTCGACCGAAAGACTACAGAAGACTCTAGCATCGACCAGAGGCCAAGCACCACTCCCACCCCCTCCCCCTCGGTGTCTACATTCCTGACGTATCAGCCATCACACCAACATGTGCAGATCAGCATCATTGTTGACTGTCCAATAGAGATATCTGTCAGGAGCTCCACATGGTTCGAGTGTTCTTGAACACTGCTAGTCACTTCATTATAAAGCGGTGCATGCAGAAACTGCGTGTAGAGGTCCAAAAGTCCCAACCCCACTGTTCATGGTTTGTCAAACACCCCCGTTAATGTGGCGAAGTCCTGTTCCACAATTGTTATTACCCGTGTTAGAAAACCTAGCCTTCGGTTCACTTTGGACACTTTTGTACTTCCATGGATCTCTGGTGGCTTGCCTAATAGGAAACGTTCTTGCGTAGTACGTCTCTCTCTCTCTCTCTCTCTTTCCTATGTCAACCTACCAATTGGGGCAGAATTATTTACTCAGCTTATGACCAGAGAAGACATTGATGGACCACATTTGGCATTGGAATTTGTATAATATTACACTATATATACATATATACAGACGATGAAAATAAAAGAAAACCCCAACTTTCAAGGTCTATAATATCAAAATCAAACAACCTACAACATTGATTGGCCAATCAAATTAACCGTGGAACCATGAAGTTTACTTACCATGCATTCATAAATGTTCAATGTGACCACCATGAGCGGCCCGAACGACATCTACGCGATAATCAAACTCGTTCCACGCTCTTATCAGCATGTCCGGTGTTACGGTTTGGATGGCGTTATTTTATTTACTATTATAAATCTTGTATTTACGACCACACTTATGACAGCCAAGAGTCAAATAAGACCATCCAGTCTTCTTCGCGCATTTTCCATTCTTCTTGTGGCTATGTGTACTTCTCCTTTTACTGTGCATCTCACCACAGTAGCGACACTATCGACCCGATATAGGCAGCGATTTGTTCATACCATCCACATGTGCGTACACACTTACCGATGGTGCCATCATTGCATCATCACTTATTGTACTAGGTAGCGATAACATGTTTACATCATCATTGCACACTGCAGTACTTACAAATCTATCACATGTTCGTGGCGACGGCAATGCACTTTCTTGCTTTGCAGGTTGAGGAACAAGTCCTTTACATATTTTTGAATGTCTGTATAGATTGTCAGTACGAGCAAGCAGACAAAGACACTTCTCGCACTTTTATGCTGTAAGGGACGGGTTCATCTTACATTAATTATTTTCGTGTTATTTAGCATTGCTGCTATTCGCAATGGCGTCACAAAAGTACATGCATCAAAGTCTTGGCACTGTTGGCTTGGGTCGCGATGCTGGCAGAGCTGCTGTGCATAGCCCATGATAAGTCGATGGCCCCTGTGACACCACACCCGAACAAGATTATGGTGTTTGCATATCTGTAAGTGGTCATCTTGGATCCAGTATGTGGTTCTAACGTATTCCATATTCGGTTCTATTTTAAACAAATACGTAGGACTAGTGAATTAATTTTTGATTTTGTCACTCAGCATGCTATCTATTTGGCCGTCAGGTGGCAGAAGTATTTGTTTATGTTTTTAAAGTATAGGTGGTGCTGTTTGCGACAACCATATTGGAGTCTATTTTTATTACCTATGTGGTGCTAATTTCTCAATTTAGCCACCAGGCGAGATGTCATCAACACATTTCTTTCATGCTCTGCCATGCGATGTTAAGCACCTTTTATTTCTTTTTACTTGGTAACCTTTCTTTAATTTTCTACCATTCCTTCTTAACTATGTCACCAGTAAAGCATATTAAATTTTATGCAAGTTGCCCTTCCACCACGATTCAGTAGCTTGCTGATTACTTCGTCTCCTTGAACCGATATCTTGGGTTACATTACTTCCGCAATATTTGATTATGCCATATGGTCTTGACCTTTAACCTTAGATATCTTCCAATTAGTTCGTCATTTCTGTTTACTATAAAAATAACTGTGCCATATTAGAGAAACTCCAGTCATGCAGAATGTTATGTAGGACCTGTGTTCGTCATATACTGCACTGAAGCAGGTCTGGCCAGGCTACCACTTCAACAGCATGTTATCATGTATGTTGCATCAAACCTGCTTAAAATGTATTATGATTGCATTCCATTCTTAGTTTTGGAACATTTAACTTCAATATTATGCCTTTATTGATTGTGCACATCCAGCGCCTACACAGCAAATATTGAAGTACTATCTTTCAAATCATTATATTTTGACAATTAATTTCATTATTTTTTTTTATCATGCCCACTTACAGTACCATCGTGTAGTGACATATTTAAAAACCAAGGCTTTCATGTTATCTATATCAGGGAAGTAGGCATGCTGGGACAAGCTAAAAAAAACAGCGTGAAATAAAATATTTTTCGTTGAAATTATATATATATTTACA
The DNA here is from genome assembly GCA_002778355.1 of Clitarchus hookeri. Taxonomy (NCBI): domain Eukaryota; kingdom Metazoa; phylum Arthropoda; class Insecta; order Phasmatodea; family Phasmatidae; genus Clitarchus; species Clitarchus hookeri. The sequence continues at coordinate 636,769 of NQII01000805.1, forward strand.
TACTCCAGACAACAAGCATAATGACAACATAATCTCTAAAGTTTCCATGCATTCATGTAATGTATTTACAGCAGAATGCTCACTTTCGACATAGTGAATATAATCTGCTTAAGACAGTCTATGCAAGCAAGCGTCCAACCAGAACCCTTGGCCATCTATTCTTCTTCGCGAAAAAGTTTTTCTTTCATAGTCTCTAAAACTCCCAGAATGCTACCAAACCCAAAAGTTGTGGCTTTTCGTAGGTACACTCCAGCAAAACATCATATTTTATGGGGCCTTTTACAACTTATTCCGTCAATTGATTGATTATCCTTTGCTTAATGTGGTCAAGGTATTTTAAATAAATTTTGGTGAAAAAATTACTTTTGGTAAAATACTTAACTTCTTAAATGATTTTTGGTGTTATAAAGCCATTTTGTCGATAACGTGGCTGTCACAGGCCGCGACCTATACCTATGATGTCATCGCAGGCGAGTTATCTGAAAATCCTATGCTATGGTGCCGTGTTCTAGATCTCTCCAAATATATCTACTCACTTCAAGAAGCTATACCATCCGATAAGGCCAGCTAACAGACCAGACCTTCCAAATCAACTGACCAACAAGACCGACTAGACTAACTGATCAACACCGACCAACAGACCAACCAGATGTCGAACATACCGCAGTTCATTCATTTATTAATTAGTTCTGAGTTAGTTCTTCCTCAAAACATTCCTTATTCATTCATTCCTGGAAACATTTTCTCAGTCCATTCAATCCTGAAACCAATACTCAGTCAATTCTAGTCTTAAACATTACTCAATCCATTCAGTTGACAAGTAGAATTCAGCTGACTTTAAACAATCTTAGAATGACACAACATTCGGACTGAATCGTAGTCCTTGTTGCGCACTTGCTCACAAAATGTTTGCCAAAACATAATTTTGTAATTGATTTTATACACCATTAAATTGATACACATTCAGTAAAGTAGTAGGGGTGGTGTAAGAACTTAAACACACTAGTATGTACCTATACATACATTTTTTCTACTCATTTCATAAATTTGAACTTTGCATGTTTCAGATGCTAGCAGGTCATTTACAATATCTAATGGTTTTTGTTATGTAACCCCTTTTCTTAAATTCATTTATCATTGCAGATAGCTCATCAATGTGCAAGTGAACTGTATTGTTTTGCAGACAAATCGAGAGGCTGAAGAATATCAAACATTTCATTATGATATTTGGAAAATATGCAACCAGTCTTCTTGCAGTGTTCTGTTCTGTCTTTCTCAAGTCACATGTCGGAGAGAACTTGTTGCGGAGCTGTATGAATACATCAGGAAAATCGCCATCAACTTCATTAGAAACTGTCCTCATTTTCGTTGCCATCGCCTTTCTCTTTTTCAGCACAGGCATTGTCAGCTTCTTAGTCAGCACAGATATCAACGAATATCCTTGTGTAAATAGGAGGATGGTTACATTAGCCTTAACATCTTCTGGCGCTGCACTATTCTTCTGTGAAGTTCGTCAAGTTCATGTGCCAGTTTAGCAAGTATATATTTCGCACGAATCGAGTGTATAGTCTCTAGACACTTCGTCTTCTGTGAAAATAGTATGCAGCTTATAAGCAGGAGTAGCTACATCGACACACGCTAATTATAGGTAGGAAAAGGAACACCATAATTTCAGAGCTCGGTGCATCTATTAAAGTTCATGATTCGAACTTACTGCATAGGACAGTTACTGCAGGCATAAATCACACGAGGTGGGTTTTTCAAACCTTCACTCTTCTGATGTCACAGAGAATTGTAGTAGAAGGCATAAACTTTGTCGCAGTATCGGCATTGTCTGCAATGTGTCAATGAACCCAGTGGCTATGACTCCAGTTTTACCACAGTCAGTCACCACCTCCATACACATACATAATCCTCTATACGTCTCCTACTTGTGTACACTAAACAGGGAGTGTCAATAAAGTATCTTTGTGTTGCTCAGATGACAAGCGAATCATGTGTACATAACTTACAAACAGCTGAATGAGAGACACATGCCTAGTAGCACGTAGCATTTCCCCAGAAAATGGTATGTTTTATATCCCAAGCATGTTTGACAAGTCTTATTTGTTGTGTTTCACCCTTCTTGATGTTTTTATATTCTTTAATGTGATAGGAAAGGGTTCTGCCAGTTTCTCCCGTGTACATACAGTCATATTCGTAAGGAATCTGACAGACACATTCTTGGCTTTGTAGTTTGATTGGAGGTGATTTGTCTGAATACTACACGTTATACAAACATATATACTCACATTAACCAAATAAAAAGGATGAATAAAGTTAAAAACCAAATAGCCACAATAAAAGAAGTTGTTTAAGGGGCTTGCCTATCTGGAGCTGTTTTCCGCATTTGAGACCGAGAAGAGTGGGAGCGATAAGGGCGACATTTCCACAGACATCAAATGCGCCATCGCCACTATGCGCAAGACTCTGAACTGGCATGCAATGTTCTCTTCGTGCTGCATGTACATATAGGACTTAAGGTGATAACCCAATAAATCTATTAGTGGAAAGAATGTATCAAAGTTCAAAGTAGGATGATATACTAACTTGGCGACAATTCACCCAGAATATTTTAAGCTATAACAATCTGAAAATGTGTTTGGCTATGTTGAAGAGCTTCAATATAGTGTTTGCAATAAATATGATATGTCGAAATCTGTATTCTGCTCTAGTCGTGCGCAAAAAATATTACTGTGCACATGTGTAATACTTTGTTTTAAAATGTGTTTTACAAACACACCGCAACCTAGTTCACACAGTGGTGGCATCATTACCATCCTGTGTTTACTTGCACATCTTTATAACCTACTGCTAATATTTAATATTGAAATATAAACCTTATTATTACAAACATAAATACACTATACAATTCCTTAAACCAAGATGAAGTGAATGAAAATTTGTTTTTTTATCACGCGACACAAAAAAAATACATAATGAGTTCATCCCTATTATGGTTACAGATGCAACAAAAACCACATGGGAAGAATAATGAGGACCTAAAAATATATGCTAATACATATTATATGCCTTCACAGCCCTCGTTCTCAAGTATTTGATCGTAAAATTAAGCTACAGTGAAACAAAAATAAATCCAACATGAAAGAGGTAGTACATCCTATACATAGAGGGAATGTGAGGAGGAGTGCGGGTGCGGCAGAATCCCCACTTACCTACTACTTCAGAAGGGAGAGGGGTCGTGTCAGTTGCCGGGTTGTCGGCCTGACTCGTGGACCGCGGAAATCCTTCCAGGTGCAGTCCGTCTTCGACCGCTGGCTCGATAAAAACAACTGCTCACTCATCCTGGATGCCAAGCGGCTTCCGCTGGCCATCTCAGTTACGTTCACGCGAATTGCTCTTCTCACCCCGTGCATTACTGCCACGCTTAGCTACATCCTGTACGTTATGTGTCAGTTTCCTTGGATTCTGGTGACAGAATGTAATTACAAACAAACTAAATATTCAGTACTGCAACTGTCACAACAATTAAATGCTGGAAACTGTATTATAATGCTTGCATAGTTCCATCCATATACTATATACAGGCATTGTTCCTTTATGATGTGCAGTGAGAAAAAGATTTAGTTGCTGTTACGAAATATATTTAAATGCAGATTGTCTGTTCACGGTGAACAATAGTTTTTTCCCACTACGAAAATGCTTTTTCTACAAACATTTGCATAAGCTCCCTTTAACCGAACAATCTGTTAAAAATAATACGTTGAGCCAAACACCTATTCAGTTGTTTCAACATCATTAGCATTTCTTTAGAAGTACGCGCAATTATTTAAAGTGTACGTGATCAAATATATGCATGGCTGACTTAAGTTTCATATAGACAAACGTGGATTTCAGTAAGTAGTTTGTTTAAAATTAAACAAATGTTTTCTTGGCTGGAGAAATTTTTTGTTGTTAATACACCAATTTGTTGTAACAACACAATCAAATGGTTGCATTACCAGCTTTATGGCACAGCGGTGGCGCAGTGGCCAGGGCTCTCACCTCCCGCCACGGCGATCTGGGTTCGATATCCAGCGGTGTTCCCACCGGCTTCTCGTACGTGCCAGCGATGCCGCTGGTCGGCGGGCTTTCTCAGGGATCTCCCGTTCCCCCCGCCCTTACATTCCAACGCTGATCCATACCCTCCTCACTTCATCCCGCAGTTATGAGCCACCCAAACCTCTCCACTGACCAACTAAGGATAATAAATCATGTCGTGCGGGATTTCAGTGACGGTGTATGTACACGAATATATTTTCAATGTAACATCTCAATAGTTAAAACTTCTCTCAATCAGTTAAAAATGATGCATGCAAACTGAACTATTAACTACTGAGCACTGCATCAGACTGTACAACATTAAACAGTAGTACACACACTACCAGAGTTGTCAAAATAATACGATTTATTTTGTATATGAAAGAATAATTTATAGGTCTATAATTTGTAACACTGTAAAACATTTTAATAGAATATACTTATTTAAATGTTTAAATTTTCAATTAAAAATAATTTATTTTAATTAAAATTTAAAAGTATTTCTACCCGGGATGCTTTATTAAACACATTAAAGCAGGACCATCATAATATTTAGTATGGCTTTGTGTAATAAAAATAAGAAAAAATATTTAAAATATTGTTAATAATCGAGTTTTTGCTCACCCAATTCCGTTATAAATATAACATAACTACCGATATTTAGCTACATACATCAGTAGTAATTATTATAATCACCCCGTTTTTTTCTTGCAAAATGTGCTTCTTGAATTATCTAGAACTTAAATATGCCTAAATTCTAATTTAAAATTGTTGTATAACTTTAAGTTATTAAATTCCAGCAAAATATTTTACAGTGTTACACAAAGTATGCATTATTTTTTCATAAGTAAAATAAATCGAATTTTTCTGACAGTTTTGGTAGTGTGCGTGGACTACAATCGGAAGAAGTGTAATTGTGTTTGAACTTGTAAATTGTGTAAATAGCGGCAGCAGCAAGTGGACATAGTGACATTTCGTATTTTGAACATATTGAACATTTGAATTTCCCGCCCTGTGTGGCACAATATTTGGCAGCCCTGATGCTGCTTCCTTATAGGGTGGCAACCCTGCTTCCTGCTGGAAGAGCAGTCTTGCCGCCAACATGGCGGTAAGTGGTTGTGTTTTCGGACTCCTTGTTGTTGTATCTCGTTTTAATTAGTCATGGATGTTGCATCCGTCTTCAATGCAGTCCACAATGTGATCATGCAACACTAATGGTCCTCCGGGCCTGATACATGCCAATATTTGAGCGTGTGTTTTGTGTGGAACAGTGACTTTCGTTTCGCCACGTGTTTTACTTTTTTTCTTCGCGGCACGCTCGGTGCTTAGTTTCTCAAGAAGTGCGCATTCAACTTTCTGCGCACGTTTTTTGTTTTTGTTTGCGCTGTTATGTGTGGGAATTGTTTTCGTTGTGGTACACGTGAAGAAGTCGACATCGATAAAGACTTACGTTTCAGTGTTGGAAAGGAATTTAGAAGAACGAACGGTGTTCATCATAGCAGCAGTCCCATGCCTTAGCCACTTCATTGTTCAGAGAAGCGATGACATTTTTTTTGTATTTTTGGTCTCTGAAGGCTTTCTGTATTCTTTATCTCGGCCGTTTTATCTGTTGTTTTGTACTTGTATTCTGTTGTTACCCCAAGTGGTGTTACATAGTTGAGGTTAGGGTTGGTCTGACACGTTTTTAACCTCAAAACCAGTCATCACTCGAGCTTGTTTACATTGTAACATGTAATTTAAAATCATTTGTAACATTTCAGTATAAATCAAAAAGGTCATAATTCTTGTTTATTAACGATTTAATCCCTCGTTCATATTCTCAAACAACATTTGCCAAATTGCTTTTTCGTTTCTTCTCTAACAAATTACGTCATTATAAATCGTTCTTCTTTATAAATAATTTCCAATTAAAACATATTTCAGCAATTACAATTACAATATTTAGAGCATTATTTCAGTTTTACGTGTTAAAAAAAAAGCACACGTCTATCCTTGACGGTGACGGAGATATCTGCTAACAAAATTGAAATTAAATATTTCTTCTGCTTTACATATGTTGTCATCTGTTCTCCGGTTGGCTGTCGTCTGACCGCGCCACATCTCCCCGCCAACCAGCAATGGCGAGACGAGAGACAACTAGTATGTTTTATTTCGTGCATTTGTTTATTAAACATTAAATACTTTTAATACCCTCTAGGGACATAATGAATAATAATAAATATATTTGGAATACTGAATATCATCTAGAAAATAAATAAATACACTTACACATGATCTCTATGCCAAGAAACTATTGAAATAACCAAAGGTTATACTGAACTTTGTTTAAATTATATAATAAAGCTGGATGACNCCAACCAGCAATGGCGAGACGAGAGACAACTAGTATGTTTTATTTCGTGCATTTGTTTATTAAACATTAAATACTTAATACCCTCTAGGGACATAATGAATAATAACAAATATATTTGGAATACTGAATATCATCTAGAAAAAAAAAAAATACACTTACACATGATCTCTATGCCAAGAAACTATTGAAATAACCAAAGGTTATACTGAACTTTGTTTAAATTATATAATAAAGCTGGATGACCTGGCAACATAAGCAAATACCCTGTGAACATACATAACTTAACCATGGCCGAAGTGCGCTCAGCGCTGGTGCGCCTTCGCTTTACTGAAAGCCGCGTCAAGCGAGCTAGTGAACTCGCACAGGCTGTTACCACAGACATGTCCAAGGAAACGTGGTTTCTGGCGACTATGAGGGATCTCCCTAAACTCCGCCATCACTTTGATGCTGACTATGTCACTGTCGAGGCGGCGGCAGTCACACATTTTGATTTTAATGAACATGCTGCACGCATGGCTGACTTTGAGGATAAGGGTTTTGCAATGATGGCCATTCTAGACTCCTTGGCCGTTCAGCCCAAGGAGAAATCGACGTCGTCGTCGAGTCAGAGAGGCAGTTCTCGTGTATCTCTCCCAAAGATCATGCTACCCAGTTTTGATGGTGACTCAAAATAGTGGTTCAATTTTTCAACTACGTCTTCCACTCTTGTTATCAACAACAACGATATTTCACCCATGGAAAAACGAGTTTATCTGAAGACTCCCCTTCGAGGTGAGGCTATTGGTCTGGTGCAGTTGTTGCCTATGTCAGATACCAATTTTAGTGTCGCTCGAAAACTGTTAACAGCCCTGTATGAAAAAAAAATGCCTCCTAATAGGAATGTTTTACTGCAAGGTCCCTCAGCTTCTATTGACTGCGCAAAATATTTCCGTCACTTGTCAGTCATCACAGAAAATGTATCTGCTCTGAAAAAGCTCTTTATGTGCCAGTATAGCATTAAAACTTGCTACTTCAAACAATTGTACATAAACATTTGGACCCAGTAGGAGATGACTCTTTCTTATTAGTTTCCCACTTCAAATCAATTTGTTGTGTTATTTGAGAACCATTGTATTGCTCAAGAGATAGTAGGCCCTGAGTGCCACTGTTCTTCCATCTAAGTCAAAGATAAAAACCTTATATAAATCGCTGCATGATCGTGAACAGACATCCAAAAGCTGAGTGAGCTCTCATTCACCATGTTGCTTGTGTAAAGGGCCTCACAATCTGCATAAATGTTCAGAGATCTGTAATTGTCCTCCAGAGGATCGCTTCAAGGTAGTTAAGGAACACAAATTATGTCTCAATTGCCTTGCTGATTCGCATGAAGTAAAACAGAGTCCTTCAAAGTCATCCTGTCGACGCTGTGGCTCGCGACACCATTCGCTGGTGCACTTCGGGAAGGCTGTCGCTACTCAGAGTGCTGATGGGACTGCAGATTGCAGTTTCGCATCACAAGAGCCACACTCAATTGTAACTGCAGTTGCACCGATCACAAGTTCAGTGCCGACTGTTTTGTTGTCCACCATGCAGGTATACATTATCAATGCTTCTGGAACTTGTGTTGTTACTGGATTCGGCAACCCAGGCAAGCTTTATCACTGTGTGCTGCCTGTCAAATTTGGGACTGCCTTGCAAAATAACTAATGTATCTGTATAAGGTATTTCCAACTCTCCAGTTAATGTCGCTAAGTCGTATACATCCATTATAATGTCTCCTTCAGAAGGAAATCTTCATTTTGCTATTGATCACGCATCAATTGCCTAGTGTACAGCTTTCTGGAGATGTGCACAAGACCGGCCAACTCAAGCTGACTGATCCAACATTTGACACTCCAGGCCCAATTGATTTGTTTATTGGTGCAGACTTGTCCCCACGTCTGCTAACAGGAAGTACAATTGAAGGCACTCCTACAGCTTTGGGTTCTGTCCTTGATTGGATCCTCATGAGGTGTTTGGAGCAAGGGAATTCCCCTACAGTTGAGTCATTTTGTGTTTCACTTTTGACTGTTAATTCTCTGTCTGAGATGATGCAGCGATTTTTGGAGGTGGAAGAGTTACCACCAAGTAAGTTCCTAACAAGGAAACACATTCAGTGTGAACCCCATTTTGTGCAAACACACTCGAGGGACAATGAAGGCATGTATTTAATGTCATTACCCTTCCAGACATCAGCACCCACCTTTGGTCTAACCAGACATCAGGCTGTCAGTCGTCTGCTTCGTGTAGAGACAGGCTTGAAAAAGGATCCTAAACTGAGGCAGCTGTATTTCAGTTTCAAGGTTGTCTATTTAGACAGAGGGGACATGGAGGTCATCCCAGCATCACAAGTTTCGGTCTCCTCACTAGTCTATCTCCCACACCAATGTGTAATAAAACCAGAGAGTTCCACCACAAAACTCAGGGCTGTTTCGATGTGTCAGCGAAATGTTCTTCTGGTAAGCCACTGAATGATACCTTAATGACAGATTCGAAAATGCAAAATGACATTCTAAGTTTGTTGCTGTATTTCAGATTGCANCACTGAATGATACCTTAATGACAGATTCGAAAATGCAAAATGACATTCTAAGTTTGTTGCTGTATTTCAGATTGCATGAGGCTGTACTCACTGCTGACATACAGCAGGTGTATTACCAAATACAGGTAAATCCCCAAGATTGGGAATCTCAAAGAATTGCTTGCCTTTCTGTGATAGTGAACCCATTCAAGACTTTCGCTTGAAAACTGTGACAAAAGTGTTTCTTCTGCACCTTTCTTAGCCCTCCACACCTTGCAGCTGCTCGCTGATGATGAAAATGAAACATTTCCTGTGGATTGGAGGGTTTTGGAAGCAGATTTTTTTTTTNCTTGCAGCTGCTCGCTGATGATGAAAATGAAACATTTCCTGTGGATTGGAGGGTTTTGGAAGCAGATTTTTTTTTGGATGATGTAGTCACTGGATTTTACTCAGTTGAGTCCGCATTGGAAATCCAACGAGAGCTGATTTCTNTTTTTTTTTGGATGATGTAGTCACTGGATTTTACTCAGTTGAGTCCGCATTGGAAATCCAACGAGAGCTGATTTCTCTGCTTGCCAGCGGTGGCTTAAAGTTGAGGAAATTTGTTAGCTACCATCCAGCATGTCTCGAGTGGTTGCCTCCTGAAGATGTGGAGTTTCCACATTCATGCTCGTTGGATAATCGTGAAAAGCAGGCCATTCGAGTTCTGGGGTTGGAATGGAATCCTATCACAGATATTTTCNATGCTCGTTGGATAATCGTGAAAAGCAGGCCATTCGAGTTCTGGGGTTGGAATGGAATCCTATCACAGATATTTTCTCGTATAAAACTCAGATTAGATTAAAACCTGCCACCAAGCATTAAATCTTGGTACAATTGCCCGAATCTTCGATCCTTTGAGTTGGCTTGCTCCTATTGTGCTGTTCGTTAAGCATTTATTCCAAACTTTGTGGCTTAAACAAATGGACTATGATGATGTGCCACCACTGGAGATCGTCCAACATTGGAGTAGTCTAAATAGCGATCTTCCGTTGTTGTCATCCCTTGCCTTTCTGAGACTGGTTAAGAGGTGTCCTGGTTGTTTGTANGTCTAAATAGCGATCTTCCGTTGTTGTCATCCCTTGCCTTTCTGAGACTGGTTAAGAGGTGTCCTGGTTGTTTGTATCAGTTTCATGGCTTTTGTGATATCTCAGAGGTATGGTATGCTGCAGCGATCTATTTTCATGTCGGTGGGCGAGGGACTGAAGTTACTATACAGTTGCAGTCAAATCAAAGGTGGCACTTTAAGTTTTGTTGCTGCCTAGTCTAGAGCTTTGTAGAGCTCTGTTGTTAGCTCGTCTCCCACGTCATGTTGTTCAACTTTATGCTGATATCACTCCATCATCAGCTGAGGCCTGGACACATTCGCAGGTGGTACTTTCATGGCTGAACACGTTTACTTATCTAAGAAAAACTTATTTTGCCAATCGCGTGAGCAAGATTCAGTCCCTTGTTCCTGCAGAACATTGGGAACATGTCAGACCAGAGGAGAGACCTGCTGACTGCACCTCTTGTGGTGTGATACCTGCTCAACTCATAGAACACCATATGTGGCGGTGGGGACCACCCTGGTACAAAGACCCTGTGGAGCTGTGGCCTTGCTGTAAACTCTTCAGTGGTGCACCTTACCCTGCTGTACTGGAGGAACAGAAGCTGCACACACTCGTGGTCTCTCATTCGGATGAGTTATCTACTCTGATCACTCACTTCAGCAGCTTTACTCAGCTACTTCGTGTTCTGGCATACTTCTTTCGTTTTAGCAGTAACACTCTGGCTCCTCCAGCTTTTCGTGTGACTGGGAAGTTGAGTCCAGCAGAACTCGATACATCTTTGCAGCTGTGTCTTTGTCATGTCAGGCAGTCTCCTTCAAAGACGATTTGTCAGCTTTGTAGAAGGGTTAGAGCATTTCACTACAGATTCGGAAGATTGTCCCATTCATAGATAGTGTTGGGGTGGTGAGAGTACGGGGTAGGCTGCATCATTCTAACCTGTCTTTTCATTACACNTCCCATTCATAGATAGTGTTGGGGTGGTGAGAGTACGGGGTAGGCTGCATCATTCTAACCTGTCTTTTCATTACACATTTCCAGTTCTGTTCCCCAAGAAACATCCATTTACAGATCTAATTACACTGAAGAGTAAAAAAAAACTGGTACACCTGCCCCCCACGAGCACACAGAAGTGCCGCAAGACGACGTGGCATGGACTCGACTAATGTCTGAAGGTATGCAGGAGGCATTGAAATCTGCGCCAATTTGAGAAAGGGTTGCACGTCTGTCACGTTTAATGATTCTGGTCAGTCGTCGTTTGTCCTGTTCGTTCACGATCTTTTTCCGGTCACAGCGATGTCGAAGATTTTATGTTTCACCGAATTCCCGATATTCACGGTACACTCATGAAATGGTCGTACGCGAAAATCCAAATTTTATCGCTTCCTCGGAGATGCTTACAGGGTAGAGAGCACGCGGCTGATGTTGTGGTGCAAGTTTGAGTGATAAACCTTGATAACCGCCATTGTAGCAGAAGAAACCGATCTAGCATCTTTGCCAGACGGTTTTTGTCTTACATAGGCGCTGCCGACTGCATCGCGTTACTCTGATTGGTTCCATTCCTCTGTTATTTGCATACGCACACCTTTACCAGTTTTTTTTGCTCATCAGCGTATTTCGCATAACCACAAGCAAAATCATCATCCTGGGCTGCAGGAATTACAGGGTATACTGAAAGAACAGTACTGGATTCTATGTGATAAGCAGGCTATCTCGCATTGAACTTATTTAAATTCTTCACATGGCAAGGGGTGCAGATTGACTTCAGGACATTTGGATGTCCCAGTGGCGATGTTCTCTGTGGCCACTCGAGATACCCCATCATGGCCAGGATGGAGCTCGACATTATGCCCCAATTGCCACTGCAGTGGAGGCAGTCGATCGTCCTTCACGAGGAAGTGATGCCATGGGAAGCGAAAGTATCGGAAACAGCTTTTGGTGAATAGATGACGACAAAAGTTGCTGTAGTTGCAAGACGTGNACCCCATCATGGCCAGGATGGAGCTCGACATTATGCCCCAATTGCCACTGCAGTGGAGGCAGTCGATCGTCCTTCACGAGGAAGTGATGCCATGGGAAGCGAAAGTATCGGAAACAGCTTTTGGTGAATAGATGACGACAAAAGTTGCTGTAGTTGCAAGACGTGGTTGCAGGCAGCAACCAAATTGGTATCACAATCACTGTAGATGTCAGAGGACTGACCTCTACGACCCATNAGACGTGGTTGCAGGCAGCAACCAAATTGGTATCACAATCACTGTAGATGTCAGAGGACTGACCTCTACGACCCATAAAATGCTTATTAGCAGGTAGAAATGCACTGGTGGACAGGTCTGATGCCAATTCCAATTGGACTGCCTAAGTGGCACAACAAATTAACAAACATGGGTAGGCCTTCTGCTGTGGAGCCTTGTGTAGGAAACTAGACNGACTGCCTAAGTGGCACAACAAATTAACAAACATGGGTAGGCCTTCTGCTGTGGAGCCTTGTGTAGGAAACTAGACTTGATTGTGAATGGGCCAGCATAATCAACTCCAAACTTGACAAAGGGTTTCACCTGTGGAACTCTCATAGCTGGTAGAGAGCCCATTACTGGTAGCCGTTACACATTCCTAGTCCGGTTTTTTTCAAGGTGGTTGGGATGTTTGAACTTGTAAATTGTGTAAATAGTTGCAGCAGCAAGTGTACATATGTACAAAGTGACATTTTGTATTTTGAACATTTTGAATTTTTTAATAAATTTCCTGCNGCAGCAGCAAGTGTACATATGTACAAAGTGACATTTTGTATTTTGAACATTTTGAATTTTTTAATAAATTTCCTGCCCTGTGTGGCCCAATAGCTGGCAGCCCTGATGCCGCTTCCGTGTAGTTGACAACCCTGATTCCTGCTGGAAGAGCAGTCTAGCAACAAACATGGTGGTAAGTGGTTGTGTTTTCGGGCTCGTTGTTGTTNCCCTGATTCCTGCTGGAAGAGCAGTCTAGCAACAAACATGGTGGTAAGTGGTTGTGTTTTCGGGCTCGTTGTTGTTGTATCTAGTTTTAATTAGTCATGGATGTTGCACCCGTCTTCATAACAGTCCACAAAGCGATTATGCAACANCTATGTCCCATCTCTCGTGCGCCGACTACAACACCACGTTCAAACTCACTTAAACCTTGATAACCGCCATTGTAGAAGAAGAAACCGATCTAGCATCTTTGCCAGACGGTTTTTGTCTTACATAGGCGCTGCCGACCGCATCGCGTTACTCTGATTGGTTCCATTCCTCTGATATTTGCATACGCACGCCTTTACCAGTTTTTTTTGCTCATCAGCGTATTTCGCATAACCACAAGCAAAATCATCATCCTGGGCTGCAGGAATTACAGGGTATACTGAAAGAACAGTACTGGATTCTATGTGATAAGCAGGCTATCTCGCATTGAACTTATTTAAATTCTTCACATGGCAAGGGGTGCAGATTGACTTCAGGACATTTGGATGTCCCAGTGGCGATGTTCTCTGTGGCCACTCGAGATACCCCATCATGGCCAGGATGGAGCTCGACATTATGCCCCAATTGCCACTGCAGTGGAGGCAGTCGATCGTCCTTCACGAGGAAGTGATGCCATGGGAAGCGAAAGTATCGGAAACAGCTTTTGGTGAATAGATGACGACAAAAGTTGCTGTAGTTGCAAGACGTGGTTGCAGGCAGCAACCAAATTGGTATCACAATCACTGTAGATGTCAGAGGACTGACCTCTACGACCCATAAAATGCTTATTAGCAGGTAGAAATGCACTGGTGGACAGGTCTGATGCCAATTCCAATTGGACTGCCTAAGTGGCACAACAAATTAACAAACATGGGTAGGCCTTCTGCTGTGGAGCCTTGTGTAGGAAACTAGACTTGATTGTGAATGGGCCAGCATAATCAACTCCAAACTTGACAAAGGGTTTCACCTGTGGAACTCTCATAGCTGGTAGAGAGCCCATTACTGGTAGCCATTACACATTCCTAGTCCGGTTTTTTTCAAGGTGGTTGGGATGTTTGAACTTGTAAATTGTGTAAATAGTGGCAGCAGCAAGTGTACATATGTACAAAGTGACATTTTGTATTTTGAACATTTTGAATTTTTTAATAAATTTCCTGCCCTGTGTGGCCCAATAGCTGGCAGCCCTGATGCCGCTTCCGTGTAGTTGACAACCCTGATTCCTGCTGGAAGAGCAGTCTAGCAACAAACATGGTGGTAAGTGGTTGTGTTTTCGGGCTCGTTGTTGTTGTATCTAGTTTTAATTAGTCATGGATGTTGCACCCGTCTTCATAACAGTCCACAAAGCGATTATGCAACACATTGGATGCAACTTTACTTTTACCTTTAATACAGTCATTAACATAAGCATTTGGGAGACAAGAAAATACCACTCTCATAAAACGAAATATTATTAGTGTGATGGTACACAAAGGAAAAGAAATGAGTTAAATGTATTTGCATCACAACAATGTTCTGCCACTTGCGGTTCAGAAAAAATTTGCTTGCCACGTAATTGAATAAATGCATCGAAATGTTTAGTTTTGGAATAAAAAATGCTATTTGTTGTCATGTGGCAGTTTTGCACATAGTCGTTGTATATTACAATCCAGAACACGAATACATGAAAGTTGCTGACGTCCCGTTTGTTCTCACCAATGTTCTATGAGTAACAAATCAGGTGAACGAGTAGGCCATGGTAGTGTGCAAATATGACGTAAAGACTCATGGTGCCCTATTCCGTAACTTTTTACTGTCTTTGCACAAAGATGGTTACCAAGCCAAAATAGTATTATGTAATACAAAATGTCGCCATGACGATCTCTCGAACACCTCATGATTGTCTTTATATAAAGACAATAAAGAAAATCACCACTCTGGCTATAACGAGCGTGGAAAGAAAATGGCTGACGTATTGAAGTAAATTCAAGCAAACACGCTTCACTGAGNCACTCTGGCTATAACGAGCGTGGAAAGAAAATGGCTGACGTATTGAAGTAAATTCAAGCAAACACGCTTCACTGAGGAAAATGTTTATGAAAATTCCCCGAAAATGATAAATATTTTATCACATTATATTTACGCACAATTAAACGGTCCCTGGAATACTTTCAAATGTTAATTTTATTATTCGCTAATGATCTCCTTCAATGCTTCACTTAAACGTAACCACGATATAGACGACGGGTTCGGACACGAGTTCAGTGCTGCGCTCTTGTGATGTTTATTATGAAATAGCACCTACTGAATACTCGTGTCAGAGAGAGTAGTAAATTTATTTTAAACGTGTTATACGAAAATGTTTTAAGGAATAAGTAACTTTTATATTTGAAAATTTCCACATTAAAGTACTTAATATGTGACGCAAGGCACTCTGTAATAACCGAAATAAATGAATAGGACTATATAATAGGCAAGTAGATTGTTCATTTGAGAGTAGTGAACACACACCAAAAAGATTTTGTTACAACCGAATGTAATTTGTATCAGAATATCTGAACACGATCATATTGTTTGGAGTAACCAAATTATTTGTAAGATATTATTTCGTTTTTTCAACGAAATTATATTGCTGAAAATGATCGGTATACATATTTGACTCAAGCAGGTTCCCTTGTTTAGTAGAATCAAACCGTTTTGTTTAGTCAAATACTTGTTTTAACTTTTCAGCTGCAATCACCGATGTTATTAATAACAAGTCGGCGTAACATATCTACAAGAGAAACGCACACTTAGAATGTAGCTTTTGTAACACAGGTGGGCTAACACCAACCTTTAACACCTGAGTAGGCGTAATTGCTTTGAAATATTATGAAACGTCACTAAAGTTAATACATATTGAAAATAGGAAAGTGAAAAAAAATATACATACACATATATATAAAACTTTAGATACCTTTAAAAATTTACGATATATATATATTNGAAAGTGAAAAAAAATATACATACACATATATATAAAACTTTAGATACCTTTAAAAATTTACGATATATATATATTCATAACTTCCCAAACGAAAGAGCGTTCTTGTTTCTTCGCCAGCTACGATGCGTTGACTCGCACTCGTTAACAACTAAGTTCGTTGTTCAGTTTCACGTATTCAAATGGTTAATTAAATTTGCCATGTTAAAAAAGTTGGGCAAATATACAGTTGTGTTTACCAATGAGTTTTGTAAAAGCAAGCGTGTATAGCCTTTTAAACACAAATATTTTGTTTACGTATAAATCAATCAGATAAATAATGACACGTAATGGGGCATATATATAAAAAAAAAATCTGTANATATTTTGTTTACGTATAAATCAATCAGATAAATAATGACACGTAATGGGGCATATATTAAAAAAAAATCTGGAAAGTCAGCGAAATAAATGTTTGAATTAAACAAACATATCAACAAAATTATGTGGTCAAACCACAAATATCCCAATAATTACTTTAAATTACCAGTATTTGATTTAATCATAATTAATATGAAGAATTTAAATAAACGTCAACCTTATTTATTTGGTTGTTCAGACAAATCCTTTTTCTCAGCGCAACTTTACCAAACCTTTGCAACGTCACAAGTTGTCGTTATAATAAAGATGTTGGCAGAAAAAATATTTTTTTATGCCAATTTACTTAATAGAGCCCCTGGGAAGCTAGATGCGAATGTAATATTGCTTAAAGCGAGCTCAACGGGCAACTGGGCACTCAGTTAATCCCCAGAAAATATTTTATGTTCTGCTGTACATTCCATGGCTCTCTTCACTGTAGGCTGTTAATGGTTCATTTACGACTTTTTAAAGTATTGCATGGGATACTTTTTTTAAATTTTGTATCCTTTCGCCGTATCTTAAATATACATTGCAATAAACCTTATTACTTTATTCATGAGCCATAAAAGTGGAACCGGCATTTTATTCTTAATTAAACGTGTTTATTAATATGCGAATNTATTACTTTATTCATGAGCCATAAAAGTGGAACCGGCATTTTATTCTTAATTAAACGTGTTTATTAATATGCGAATTCGAGCTTTAAAAAGAAAAAAATTAAATAACACTCACTTCAATAGCCATATCCTTTACATTACACTTTAAATACAATGCCAATTCTAAGAACTGTATTTATTTAATCGCTACCAAATACAGGGAGCCTCGTTTCAGCGTAAACTGTAGCATATGTAGTAAACTGTAGTGACATTTCTCAAATGTTGATTTGAATAGTGGTCACTTACAGTGAGCAGACTTTACCTTCAGCTACCTTTCCTGGCGGAGTGACTGACCATCAGACCAGCTGCCTGCGAGGTAATGCTCACCCAAACACAGCTCTCGCTTTCCAGCAATTATTATAATTATTCTAATTTTTCAGGACTCTCTTATATTGCTCGTTCACCTGATTAGTCGCCCATCTAACATTTTCGGAACCAGATGAGATCGCAGCTTTCTTCGTGTTTATGTTGGAGCGCAATCGCAAAAACCACAAGGTCATGGTTTCATGACTAGTTATGTCCAGCGACGAATCTCGGTTTTCGATAAACACGCACTGACCGTCGTGTGGGAATATGGCAATGCCGAGAGAAGAGAACACATACTGCCTATGTTGTGAAGAGCTACACTAGTATCATGGTTTGGAGAACCACTGGTCATTACTTCAGGTCTCCTCTGGTCGTGACCTGGGGAACCCATGGAGTGTCCTATTTGACCTGGTTCAACATGCACTGACCGTTGTGTGGGAATATGGCGATGCCGAGAGAAGAGAACACAAACTGCCTGTGTTGTGAAGAGTTACACTAGTATCATGGTTTGGAGAACCACTGGTCATAACTTCAGGTCTCCTCTGGTCGTGACCTGGGGAACCCATGGAGTGTCCTATTTGACCTGGTTTCCTAATTATAGATCTGTTTGTACTGCAACAGTGAGGTGCTGCTTATCAATATAGGAGCTGGTCGAAATACCACCTTCAGCCTGAATGCACGCATGGAGTCGTCTTATTATAGAATGTCGTATTCCTACCAGGTGTTTGTCGGCTAAGTTGACTGCCTTCTTGGATACGGTGACGAAGTGTTCCATATTGAGAACGAGTGTTCCGTACACAATATTGTTTTCAAGTAGGCCTAGCCACACAAATAACCACCCAGTGTATTGAAGTATGGAGAAGGTGCAGGCCAAAAAATGGGCCCTGCACGACCAGTTCATTTGTTCGGACATCTTCCGTTCAAGGGATTTATCTCCAAAATGTGACGGTGCCCTACCGTGCATAACCAACATTCGATGTACAACAAGCGCAACGTCTACAAAAAATCCTGCAACTGGTTTTTGAGAAAATCTACATAAGATTGGTGTATTAATCTTCCAACATGAAAAAAAGATCCTTTTAGAATGTCACTTGTCCATCAATTGAGAATGAATTGTTGTTGGTGTTATGATTGACGAATAACACGTGGAATTTCTTCAGCCCAGTGATGAGTGTTATTGAGGATTTTATACATGGCGAATCGAGCTTCGTCGGTAAATAATACGATGGCCAGGAAAGAAGTCTCTCCAACAGATGTCTCCTGTAAGCAAGTAACTACAAAAAATTACTTTTGGAAAAAAATCAACGGTTTTCAGTGCTTGTACTCTTTGAACATGATACGGGTAAAACAACTTGTGTCGCAAAGCTCTCCCAATTGTCTCATGTCCAACGTTCTCCACTGCTGTTATTCAACTTGCTGCCTAATCCGTTTTTCGAAATTACAATTCCGAACACCAATGAGTTTGCCACAGTCTGGCACTCAATCTTAAGTGAGCCTGTATCTCGTAATCGCTGGAATGTTTTCATGATTAGAGAATTTCTATTAGGAAAAGGTTCGCATAGAAAAATCTGATTCTGTCGTATTACATCCCGTGAGCCCATACATCATACATCAAATGCATATCTGACATTACCTGGTTTTAATAATTCATAATTACGTCCAATTCACAGTACAGCTTTTGTCAGGGCAAACAGGAGTTAACCCTCAGCATTCTTAGCGGACAGGTCGATAGATGTCGTGCTAGTGGCTTTAACATAACATGTTCAAATAGACCACAAGTTGATATGAACGTTTGTCATTAAAATATTGTCTCTAGTTCCCCAGTCAAGTAGGTCCCACATGTAATGTAACAACCTGTGTGTGTATGTGTGTCTTTGTGGATATTATCAATTAACTAGACCGAATATTGGTGGTGGAGTTCGTTAGTGTAATAGTGCAATTATATAGAGTGAGTGAGTGAAGAGATTTTGGCGTCTCTTAACATCGAGGTCTTGAGAGCCGATGAAGGTAAAGCGAGGTGAGAATGAAGCAGCGCAGAAATAAAAGAGCGGGGAAACGGGAGATTGCCGAGAAAACCCGCTGACCAGGGGCATCGTCCGGTACGATTCCCAAAAACTAAAATCGTGGAGCGAACTCGCCGGGAATCGAACCCGGTTCGCATGATAATGGGGGAGGGGAGGCGTGTAGTCTGACCACTACACCACCGCGGCCACACTGCAATTATACACAGGGAACAACTTTGAAAGAGGGGAGGGGGGTGGCATGGTATACACCGTTCCTCCCTAAATGTAGGTAACGTGCACCAATGAGAATAAATGGACATCCGAAGAGTTTTGCCCACCGAGTTATGTTGTTATATAGTAAAAAAAAAGTTTCTACTGGAATTTTTAAGCCTAATTTATTTCAGATACGTATGTACATCATCGCTGCTGGGTTATACACTTTTCTGTATGCGTCATGGAGTATAATATTTAGGTTTCGATATCACCAAAATTATGTTTATAAGAGAAACAAAAGTATCTTAAAGAGGAAAGCCTAAATGCGTGCCCCCCCCCCCCTTCTAACTTGCNATGTGGGGTGTTCGATAGGTGAGGATGTGATGCAAGCTGAACATGTTGTTTAATAGAGCCGCCCCTCCCCTGCGGATAGCGGGTATCACGAGGACAAGAGAGTTATAGGTAGAAGGGAGAAGTAGAAGGGGGGGGGAGAGAGAGAGAGTGAGAGAGAGCCGGGAGGACAGGAACTGGCGTGGGGCCGGTCGTCGCCGACACTAACCACCCCAATTACAGCGAAGAGGCGAAGGAGGGGAGGTTGGTGGGCGAGGTGGAGGGGGTACGAGTGTCCCCCTCCACCGTGACAGGCCATGTGCTGCTCTAGGTCGGTCATTGACCCGGCCCTCGGCGCACTCTGTGCCAGCCAGTTCCACAGCTAACTGCCCGCCCGCCAGTGGAGGTCCCCGNCATTGACCCGGCCCTCGGCGCACTCTGTGCCAGCCAGTTCCACAGCTAACTGCCCGCCCGCCAGTGGAGGTCCCCGAACTACAGCGCGTCTCCTGCTGAGATCTCTCCCACCCTCACCCTCACCCTCACATTCACAAGCTGTCCTCCGCCTGGCTGTGTTTTACAACTCGAATTAAGTAATAGCAGGATTGTTTACGATACTGGTCATGTTTTCTTAAATAATAGTGAGAAATTACCCCCTCCACCCTCATGCCATGAATACAAATCATACATTTTAACCTGCTCAAAGGGGAAACTAAGTCCCTCCCCCTCCACCGCCAATACTTTAACACGTAAGACAATCGAAAACCTAGGTCCGTTTCCATCTTATGTTTATTTACATCTCCTTGTAATTAATGTTAATGTTCAACATTAAAACTTTAACGTTATTATGACATACACAGCTAAATTACAAAATTCCTGAAACCGAAACTGTATTCTGTGTGTATTGCCTTACGTGACACTGAAAAATAATAAATATCAGTTAGTATTTATTACGGTTACATATGCAACAATGACTGTATGGGCAAAATATTTCCAACTTTTAAATATGTACTTGTTAA
Organism: Clitarchus hookeri; assembly: GCA_002778355.1. Taxonomy (NCBI): domain Eukaryota; kingdom Metazoa; phylum Arthropoda; class Insecta; order Phasmatodea; family Phasmatidae; genus Clitarchus; species Clitarchus hookeri. The sequence continues at coordinate 657,689 of NQII01000805.1, forward strand.
GATATTCCCTATGTCCTGACTTACTTATAATTTTGCTGAAAATCAAAACCTTAATTACATGGTGCATATAATAAGATAAAATTATAAAAACCAGAAACGAATATAAATATATATATATATCGCGGTAAAATGTTCATTTCTAAAAGCCCTGCTCAAGACCTACTTGCATTTACGTTGTGTATTCTTCCATCATATTTAAAATAAGCATTGCCACGGGCCTGATCACTGTATTTATGCGTCGGTAAAGTGAAACTGTGAAATAATTTTACAAAGTAAATATTTTACACATTTACTTATTCTTACACTTATATGGGTTAAAGAAAAACAGAAAGAAAGAGAAGTTATTTCTCTTTTGGCAAACATTAGCATAACACTTTTAATTCAATTTTAACTATTGGAACTGCTTTATTTCTGCAGTTACCAACTTGACTCGGCTCAAGCAGAACAGTGTGCCCGCGAAGAAAAAAAAACACGTGACTTTGGGAGCAGTGAGTAATATTTTTGGGAAATGTGACATCAAAAGTGCCCAGTTGACCGTGAATCATCCTGTATACACTCGTAGATATTATAAATGCATTACAACAATCCTTCACTAGAGAGCAATATATGAAGGCCTCTCGGCGAACTGCATTAGTGTAGGTGTCTAATTCACTCTGATTCTGGTGTTTCTCAGAGAGGTGTGGCAGTGTGTAGCCTCCCCCCCCCCTGGTTGTTACGTCACCACACAGAGGTCACGTGCAGTGTCGCTACGTGTCACACATCTCGTCCCACAGCGGCGGCAAAACTGATGGCGTGCAGTACATACATCTGGCTTCATTCACCTCTGNGTGGCAGTGCGTAGCCTCCCCCCCCCCTGGTTGTTACGTCACCACACAGAGGTCACGTGCAGTGTCGCTACGTGTCACACATCTCGTCCCACAGCGGCGGCAAAACTGATGGCGTGCAGTACATACATCTGGCTTCATTCACCTCTGTGATGACATACCCTGCTTCTATACGTAGAGCAGCTGCCTCGAGACGAACCAGTGTTGCTGTCACTTAAGGCGCTGCTTAACAAACACTACATTATCTTGTATTTTTAAGAAATGTTTTCCAACTTGCAGGCAGAACTTGTATGAGATGGCGATGAGGTTATTGGAAACGAGTCGTTCACTCTCCATAAGCGAAGGACACTCATTCTATATTTCTCATTTAGTTAACTGTCTGGGATTTCAACTAGCAGAACAGAAAGTGAAAGCACTTTGTAAATTACACCGCAATACACCCAGTGGCAATCGGTGGTCTCTAGCACAATGGTCTTCTCGGCGCAGTAGGTTGGGTTCTCACTTCCTTAAAGCGGTGTCACTAAAGCGGCCCATACACGTACAATATTATTGCCCAACAATCGGGTTTGTGCAGTAAAGTTGATCGTGTGTGAATGATATTAAAGGGTAGTACAATATATTGTATAATATTAAAAACTTTAAATATTTATTGCGCAATATGGGAAATATTGTACCGTCTGTAGACAATATTTTGCAGTACCGCGTCAGTTGCAATCAAGATGTGGAGAGCGCGTCGAAATGGCGAATCAAACAGAAGAGAAAAGTTTCATTTTGGACTTTAACGAGTTGTACTATTCTCTGCCGCCACAGCAATCGAAATGCAACAAAGTTCGGTATCACTCAACATTTTCATGTCGCAAATACCCATCAACTGAATTTAATTCGCAATAGTATTGTACGTCTATGCCCGCTTTGCACAATCTATTGCACAACTCATCAGTATTATCTCCACACGCTTCAATGTTATTGCACAAACCCGCTTATTGTGCAATAAGATTGTACGTCTACGGGCTACTTCAATTTTTTGTGCAATATATTTGCACAATAATATTGTACGTGTATGGGCCGCTCTACGCTCTCTTGTAGACACAACACTTGTGTTGCTGTTGTACGCCGCCTTAAACATTATGCTTACTGTCTTATCGCAACTCTAACTACGTATATATTTAACTTATGGAGTATTTTGAAGAAATGCTTGTTCTGAAAATGTTGTCCGATTTTCCTACTACGTATTTTGAAACATAGGCTTCGCAACATAAGTGTGAAAAATAATGTATTATTATTATGAGTACTTTTAACCAGTTTTTTCTAAGATTCACCTGTACACACGAAACTGCTATTTTGTGAGTCACAGATAAGGTGATTTACTCTAGTCTTACCCACTGTAGCGTACTACGGCTGATAACAGCTATCAGTCACATTTGTCAGACTATGCTTCCTACAAAACTGGATAATGGTTGACGACATTTTCCTTAACCCCTTAACTGTAACTTTAGTATTGCAAATGTTGTATTTTAGAAAATGTTTGGCTCGACGAGTTCCAATAAATTTCTAATGCACAAGATGACATGTTGCTACATAACTTGTGCGTGCATGCATTCTTGAATGTTGTCCATTTATACCATCATCTGACCTTTGCTGTTGTTAATGTTGGACAAACACATGTGACGTATTCTCATTAGGAAGATAAATTTCAACTTGTAGTTTAATTGCGGTTATTCGTAAACTTTCCTGTACAACTGGTAATTTGCGTGTTTATAATCATTCATGCAATATGTAAAAGGATTGAGGTTATGTTAAACTAAAATGAAAGCTACCTGACCTATATCGATTAAACGAAACATTTATTAATTTATGCATTGTATATAAATTACTCGTGACCGCAAATACGAAAATTACCGGTTGTGTAGAAAAGTTTGCGAAATAATCGCAACTTATCGCCAATTTGAGGTTCTTACTAGAATACGTGATAAGAGCTTGACAAATACTGATAACAGCAATCTATGACGATGTTTTTTTTTTCATGAATAACGAAGTCCTTCCAGTGTACAATGTCTCGAAAGTCTACATCACCAAGGTGAACAATAGTACGCTCAGGAGAATTATAAGACCGACTGAAAAATACAATTCAACAGTCCACTAGCAGCCATAGCAGTTATACCTAGTAAAACATAACTAAACAAGAATGACCTAAAATATAACTTTTTTGACAAGAACGTTTCATGTTACAGAAAGTCCTGATTTTCCATATGGAATGCGAAACCTCCACGTGGCCAGCAGGAACTGCAAGGTCGAGCGGCAGCCTGCTTCAAGCCTGCCAACTGAGGACCGATCAAAGCTGAGAAGCTGTTCACTGTTATTTTCACACTTTTAATATTGCCACTTGAAAAAAATCTTCTCATAATTATAACGCGTGTTTTTTTTTAAGTATGTGAAAACGTTTTAAAGATAATTCCTTATGGAAAATCAAGTAGAAACCACTTGTTCGTCTTACGACCTAAAGTGATTAAGGGAGTTATGCACCCTCGAAAATGGTAAAGTAGAAAGCTTTAAATTGAAAATATCATATAATACAAGTAATAAAAGAGAACGCACGTGGACAATGTATCACTGAAATAAGATAAGTAACGTCTGGTACTGTATATGCAAGTTACATCCCCCATCACTAATAACATACGTAGGGGTTGCAATTATCACATTGCGTTAGAAGTTATACCACTGAGCATTTAGTGAATTTCTAAGACAGGTTATTAATCGCTGTGCCATAATATAACAAGGGATGTTTCTCAGCAACGGAGAGGGCTAACATGTTATAAGAAGGAGCCGTACTGCGAATGTAATATTTATATCTATGGCCACTGGAGTTAGTGATTCTTGTCTTACAGATATTGAAGTAAGTATTTGCATATTCGTACGAACACATTAACATCCCCGCCATTTCTATGAATTCACTTGAATGGCGCGTAAATAAACTGATCAGGCACATGGCAAGGTTGAAGTTACATGAGGTGGGAGGATACAAAGTCAACGCGGAAGTAGATCGCAAGCAGCGATTAAAAAGACCTCAGTTAAGTGTGAACCTCATATAGCCAATCTTCATGAAATACTTGACGTGCCGGAACCTCCTGCGTGCTCACCTGCAGACTTTCTCGTTCATTGGTAGTGAGTCTTTGGGTCGGCCGCTCTGACACTAAGAAACTGTTGCAAGAACCAAATAAACACACTTCAAAATTACACTCATATCCAAGAAAATTGATTACCAAGAACGAATCGCCATAGCCAGACGAATGTCCCATTTGCGTAATGATGCGGTTTACTAGCGCGGATGTGCCACTAGGGGCATACATATCCCTCCATCATTCATAGATATAAGACAAGGAATAGGCCTTAGTAGCAGTGTAAGCCTCAGTGAACACGCAGCATGCCCCGACGACGCATTCGACAAGCATTTTCCCAGGTGGACGAGTTTGAGAGAGGCCGCATCGTGGGCCTCCGAGAGGCAGGTTAGACGTTTCCGCACATTACTCGCCACTTGCACCGTCCTGCCTACACTGTGAGTCGGTGTTGGACGCAGTGGGAACAGGAGGTTACACATGCACGTTGAGTAGGCTCGGGTCAACCCCGGCGGACCACCAGCAGGGAGGATAGTT
>NQII01000806.1:0-39519 GCA_002778355.1 Clitarchus hookeri
AACACCGCTAGCACAACACAGACAACACCGCTAGCACAACACAGACAACACTGCTAGCACAACACAGACAACACTACTAGTACAACACAGACAACACTTCTAGCACAACACAGACAACACTACTAGTACAACACAGACAACACTTCTAGCACAACACAGACAACACCACCAGCACAACACAGACAACAAGAGAGTAGAGAGATGTGCGCAGCTCTTAACAACTAGGTGTAGAGACAACGCGAGGACTCGCAGAGGAAAGCAATAGACTTGTTCTATGACAACAGGTGCAACGTCTAGTGAACCGTCTTCAGGTCTGAGGAATACCTACAGACTGACTGTGNGACTTGTTCTATGACAACAGGTGCAACGTCTAGTGAACCGTCTTCAGGTCTGAGGAATACCTACAGACTGACTGTTGTAACTTCTCATAGCGCAGCCAATGTTAGTGGATAGAGCAGTCTCCTGATTGGCCGCACAGCTCATGTTAGTTGATGTACAGGCCGCAGTTGTTCGTTCGGTATTATTTCGTTTAATTATGTACTTTTTTTTTTTTCAGAACAGTTTCTCTTTGAATGAAGTGTTCCTATTTTTCTTGGTTTTCTGATANGACTTGTTCTATGACAACAGGTGCAACGTCTAGTGAACCGTCTTCAGGTCTGAGGAATACCTACAGACTGACTGTGGTAACTTCTCATAGCGCAGCCAATGTTAGTGGATAGAGCAGTCTCCTGATTGGCCGCACAGCTCATGTTAGTTGTTGTACAGGCCGCAGTTGTTCGTTCGCTATTATTTCGTATAATTATGTACTTTTTTTTTTTTCAGAACAGTTTCTCTTTGAATGAAGTGTTCCTATTTTTCTTGGTTTTCTGATANTAATTATGTACTTTTTTTTTTTTCAGAACAGTTTCTCTTTGAATGAAGTGTTCCTATTTTTCTTGGTTTTCTGATACGCTAATGTTTCGATTACTGACATTAAATGCCAATCGCATGTGTTGACCACAACAACCAACACAAAATCGTTTTTAATATTTCATTTTTTAATCTTTCTATATTTTTCGTGTCTTGGGGTTCTTCTTCGTACAACAAAGTGTTGCGATGACAAATGCCCACATTAATTGTTAGGTTAACAGCAGGAAGGGCGCCAAGAGTCTGTAAATCAGCGATGTAACTGATCCTGAAACTCTTCCCTATACTTTGCTGCGATGATGAATATAAGCGATAAATTGCGGCGAAATAGGCTGGAGAAATGCTCAGGTACGTATACGGCGAGGAAGGGCGCAGCAACTGCCGGCGGTATTACTGGCATGGACACCGTAATCTCGCGCCATCACGTCACGTTCAGAGTTGCCAACTTCTTTCCAAGATAGTCTCTAAACCAACGTACAAAAATCACCAGATTGTTATTTTAGTTTATTTAAATTAAACACAGACAAATAAGTCATGCAAAATACTTATTCACGCATATTACAATTTTAATATTTATGATTGCTATTTACGTTTGCGTACTGCCATATACATATATGTGTATGTATATATATATATATATACACACACACACACAGGCTGATTCACAGCCCGTATCACCCTTTTTTCTCGGAAACAACACTACACAGGGGATTCGCGAAACAAATTGTGATAACTATACCCTATACCTAGAGACCTGCAGGCTAGACCCTACAGTTTTATGTACAAATAAGCTGATATCAACTGCGCATTGGTTGTCTGCTGTCACAGTGGAAGGCGACAATTGGACGCCGTTCTCCAGGAGGTGTCAAACACCGCGTGGCTAAAGTTATATAAACGCGCGTGTTTTGAATCCTAGCTTGTCCCAACATGAATCCGCGAATTCGTCAGGTTTCTACCTATACCCTATATGAATCATCGATTGGTAGTAAATCCCTTCCCCCGAACATACCGGAAATAGTGGTACGGGGAGTAAGCTTTGAAATTTGCAAATGGGAACAGGGGTCGAATATGGTGTCGTTGGATAGATCGTCTACAAGGAAACCACATTTAAGACGATTGTTTTCTGACGTGCGTCGTTTACGCTCAATGAAACTGAAAACTATTGTTATTCTTACTACAACCAAAGGAAAATCCACTAAACATGTTTACATATATATATATATATATATATTTTACCAAAATCATTAACTTTTCTACTTGTAGCAGATATGAAATTTGGCCAGCAGACCAGATCATCTTTTGGAACCAGCAGTAAAGCGGAGTGGAGAGATTTCGGCGGCTATTAACAACGAGGTCTTGAGAGCCGATGAGGGTGAAGCGAGGTGAGAATGGTGCAGCGTCGAAGTGAAGGGGCGGAGGAAGTGGCAGATCCCCGAGAAAACCCGCCGACTGGCACGAGTCTCTCTTGCAAGAATCCGGCAGCGTCCCCGCCGGGAATCTAAGGTGGGGTTCGTCTAGGTGGGAGGCGAGTGGTCTGACCACTGCACCACCGGCTCCCCTACCACCAGTAAGGATACCTCAGTTCTATACACACTCGGTCCACAATGGTTTATTTCTTGTCTGCTGTCATAGTGAGAGGCTTAGTTGTACAGCTTGTTGACACGTGTTACAATCACGCTATTTCTTGTTGTTTATTACTGGCTGATGTCACTCAGGGGGTGTCCAAGCAACTACCAGACACTCACGACAAAAAAGGAAGAATATTCACTTCGCAAAAGAAAGACATTACATTAATAAGAAGACAATACAGTTTCATCAGCGCCGCAAACTACTCTCATTTTTTTCCGTATATAACTTAATTTTAATGCTGTTGAAAAAATAGTTAATCTAAGTTATTTAAACTTTCAAGCAAACAGTTTAGAAAAGCTTAATTATTAAGATAATAAAAAATAATTTGGTTATCAGTTAATATAAAATACGAGAGCCAAGTACCACGAAAATAAACCTGCATGCTTACACTAGTGTTTACAGCATTTCAATGCAAACACTGGAGTGTGAAAACTGAATACAAATTAGAAATTTAAACAATTATCATAAGCATGGTTTAGCAGAAAACACACATGCGTTTCAATATTGTGTACCGAGTGAATGTTGACAACATAACACACATGGGTTTTAAAAAAGTAGTATCTATATATTTAGTTTTAAAAAAATTAGTCTTACATCGTATGATAAAAGCGAAACGTTTTTATCACCACTGAGAATTATGCCTAAAAACGAAGACATGTCACCCTTTATGCAGGCGTCTGGTAATCATGACTGATTCAATCATAGGAGATAACGAATATAGTCCACTCACAGTTACTTCAAACTTCTCTGAAGCCCTGCTGAAGTTCTACTTCCAGGATATTCCTCCGCCCGTACAAACAAAGCTTAGACGAGTCTAGAAAATAACTCCAAAGGAACAACGCACCACATTCGTGCGCACTCATTGTCATAGCATTTTGTCTTACCAGGCATTACCAACACAACTTATTAACTCTGTTTGTATTCGTATTAATTATAAACGAATATTATAATTTATAAACAACATATAAGCAAAAGTTTAATCCAAACAAAAAAAGTACTTTTATGTTAACGCGAGCATGGAACGATCGTGATAGGCGACTTATTTAGGGAACAACCAAGCACGTGATACATGTGAAGATACCTCGAACAGACTATATGCGTTTTTGAAGTTTATCTTGTCACCGGAATAATGAGCTACATTCGCGGGCCTGTAAATGGACCAGATCTGGTGAGACAATCTGGAAGTTGGCGACATTGTGTGGGAGGTGTGGGCTATGTCGTGGCGGGCGGTATGCGGGTCTACTTCTATATCCGCGGAAGAGCAGATAAAGACGCGCTGCTCTAGGTGAGGCGAGACGAGGCGAGGCGAGGCGAGGCAGTATCTCGAGATAACGGCCGCCCCGCCATTTGCATTTTAACAACCTGCTATTGTGGAGGGCCAGGCCGAGGGCCTGGAATTATTGCAGATGGCAGATAAAACCCGGTATTATCGCGTGACGGATATTGCTCCGTCGCACATTCATGAAATGGCGACGCCGACAGCGCACTTGTGGCGCGCTCCAACCGCGGGGGGCCGCAGTGGTGCAGCGGACAGAGCGCCCGCCTCCCACCGAAATGAACTCGGTACGATTCCTGGTGGGGGGTCACTCCCGGGTTTTCACACGTGGGAAACGTGCAGGGCGATGCCGCTGGTCGGCGGGTTTTTCTCGGAGATCTCCCATTTCCCTCCGCCCGCTTTTGCATTCCCGCGCTATTCCATATCCACCTCCTTACCTGATATAGATGGGACCACGGGATGGTTCGGGTTTGGACTACACATTAGGTAAGTGTAAAAAAAATATATTTAAAGTTCTTCTTGTGCCAACTCCCAGGCTTAACGTTGAGTTCAGAGTTTTGGACAGCCCTTAACATCGGGGTCTTGAGAGCCGATAAGGGTGAAATGCCGCCGACCAGCGGCATCGTCCGGCATGATTCCTACTTGCGCAAATCCGGGAGTGACCCCGCCGGGAACCGAACCTAGTTCACCTCGTTGGAAGGCGAGCAGGCTAACCGCTCAGTTAAGAGAAGTATGTATAAAACTCTTGCGATTCATGGTATTATTGGGAAACAACCAAAAACGTCATAAATGGGGGTACTTTTTCAAAGGTTTAATTCAAGAAATGTGACGAAGCCGGAAATGGACCAGACTAAAGATGAGGTAGAGCGATCACGCTGGCTGCGCACAACCAGTCTCCGTGTCCCAACATTGAACTGCTCATCTGCCAACACGTCTAGCAAAAACGGCATGGGTTCAATTTGAGGTTATAACGCTGATTTGTAAACAAGTGCTTTGAAATGCATCCTCTGGCCAATTTGTAATGCAGTTTGATTAAATTATAATTGGTAGGAATTTATTCATTTAAAAGTGCTTGTGTTTTGAAAATTAGGATGTAAACAAAGACGTTCATCACCGTTGACCAAGTGAGTTTTGAAAGTTGTGTTGGCGTGGGGTAGGTGAATGTTGAGTACATGCACAGAAGACGAAGAGTCTGTCTACGTCATCTTTAGTGTACGGAATAGACTACATAAAGACGTAGTATGGGCGGACGAGACTGAGCAAAGCAGACAGTGGAAGAAGAGAGGTAGTTTGGTGGAGGGGAACACGACGAACAGAGGGGAGGGAGGGACATTGGCAAGTGGCTGTGTGTCGTGTTAGCCGAGGGGGTTGAAGAGGAAGGGGTGGTGTCACGACCAGTGTCTGAGTGACGTTAATAAGCAGTAGTAATCCCTGATCAGCCCTTGAGCCGGCAGCCTCCTGCCTGTAGCTTGTGTCCCTTCCAACATATCACTACTGTACATCGCACACACTCAGGCCGCCTTCCGTTTCCTTCCCAGTTTCGTTTTTTCGTAATTTGTGTAGTCCATTCCCGGTTACTTCCAACTTTTCTGAATCCCGCTAGAGTTTACTTCCAGGATGTTCCTCCGTTCCATGCAAACAAAGCTTAACGAAGTCTAGAAAATTGCACCAAATGAGACAACGCACCGAATTCGTGCGCGCTCAGTGTAATAAAATTTTGCATTAGAACTATTTATTACTAGATAGTACCAACACACCTNGTTCCCAGTTTCGTTTTTTCGTAATTTGTGTAGTCCATTCCCGGTTACTTCCAACTTTTCTGAATGCCGCTAGAGTTTACTTCCAGGATGTTCCTCCGTTCCATGCAAACAAAGTTTAACGAAGTCTAGAAAATTGCACCGAATTCGTGCGCGCTCAGTGTAATAAAATTTTGCATTAGAACTATTTATTACTAGATAGTACCAACACACCTATTCGCTCACTGTTTTACTAACATTAATTATAAATGAAATATTATACTTTATAGTTTATTGTAAGTAAAAGTTCAATTTAACAAAAAATAAAGCACTGTTATGGTAACAAACTATAAAACGATTGTTATACATGCACATTTAGAAAAAATTCATACACCGGGGAATAGACTATATTTAGCATTTTGTAAGGTTTAGTAAAAAACACCACGACATTCAACTGCCAAGAAGGCCACGTTACTTTTATCTTGGTTTTATAACGATTCCAAAATTAAAAGTTCATGAAGTCTTAAAACAAACAGTAACTATTCCCGAAATTGGTCAGGAATCAGTTAAAAATTTAAAATTAATAAAATAAAAGAAATGTGATGTGAAATTGTAACTGCAAAAATTATATCATGAGAAAATATGTATTTCCAAAATATTTCAGCAGTTTGCTTTGTGAAAAAAATATTTTTTACAATACACGTTTATTTGTTCAAATAACCTTGCCTATATAAGTATTAAAACACTTCAAACAGGCAAAACTAATATGGCGGCGATTTGGTAATTTTATATTCGGTAATTTATCAGCTTCGAAGTTGGCAAAAAGAAAAACGGGGTCATGTGACCATTTTGCTAACAAAAAGTGCTAATTGGAACACGGCCTGAGAGTCGGACAGAAGAACGTAAGAGGCATCTGCAAAGTGCGGGTACAAGCATGTGTGGTTCGCAGATAATACACTTGTCTTGTGTTCAATTTATCACACACGACTGCAAATTAACTCGGTTGTAGTGAGGTACTGAATCATTAGCAGATAACACAATCTAGACGAAGTATTTCAACATTGATAAAGGAAAATGAAAACCGTAAATTTCATTTAGAAATAAAATATATAAACAAACGCAACGTATTACTTCTTCTTTCCCACTACAATTATATTGACTTAAAGGTCCTACGTACACTGCACGTAATAAAATATCGCCATTTCGTACACATCTACACTCAAAATGGAAACAGTTAAAAATGCCCCAAATCAGCGGGTTTGACTTCATGTCTGTTGAAACTGCTCCACTTGAATCAGTAAAATTCTACTGATTATTTCAGTTGCTGGTATTCACTGATTAAACAGTGATTTCTACTGAATCCTAGTGAATTTTACTGGCCTGGCAGTGAAACCTCAGTGCATCCCACTGACTCGTCAGTCAGTAACAGCTCATTCACTGAAGATTCTATAAAATAATTCTACTAGAAATTAATGATTCCGATTTAGTGTGTAGATGTCGAGGTTGCTCGTACACGACAGGTACACAATGACCATGAAACGTTTCGTAGGAACATCTTCTTTCGTACTGACACCTACACGTTCATTATGTACACTAAGATCGTATATGGAGCCTTGAGTGGCGCGCGGTGAAGTGTTGCTAGGAAAGCTGGCGTTAGCTGTGTGCTGTACCCTGCTGCTTGTTAGTTGCACCAGTAAGACGTAACTCGGCAGGAGACGCCACAGGACGTGTGTCCCTTGTTGCTCGCTTGTCAGTGGTCTTCAGTTTCCCCGGGCTGCACACCAGCTNCTGTACCCTGCTGCTTGTTAGTTGCACCAGTAAGACGTAACTCGGCAGGAGACGCCACAGGACGTGTGTCCCTTGTTGCTCGCTTGTCAGTGGTCTTCAGTTTCCCCGGGCTGCACACCAGCTTACCTCGCAACACTTCACCACACGCCACTGCGAGCCTTACAATATTGTTCCCAGTGCTGCTACGTCCGGCCATTAAAATTGTTAACACTTTGAATGAAGTGTGCGCTTACTTACAGGCAGCCACTCACTTCACGCGTCTTGTAAAAATACTTACAAGTCCCAGCATTGGCTAGCCGTCAGCCTATGAGTAGGTGAACTGAACTGACTGTCCCAGTTACATGTGATACACGATATGCAGTCCACCGTGTTCATTTCAAGGGTGCCGTCTACTTGGAGCTTTTAGCGCGCGAGTCTCGGCGAGCAATAAGGGCGACACTGACGCGTGTACCTAGTGCCCCATCACTCCTACGTGCAAGGCACTGAACTGGCGTGCAGTGCATCCGCCGTCCTGCATCTACCTATGGTACTTCAAGAGTCTATAGGAAGGTTCAGTGCAGGCCGCTATAATAGTGACGCGTGTTTCCGATCAGAATATTATGAGATACGGCAGTGTGAAAAAGCTATGTTGGAGGGCTCGAAAATAGCATTTATAATGACAGTACAAAACTCAGCTAGTTTCAGTAGCCTTGATTCATTGGTTAAAACCAGAGGCAATGAGAAAATTGTTTGAATAAGTACTTGAAACAGTGTACCAACATAACACCCAACAGACCCAAGCTGCCAATGAGAGATTTACTCTTGCGTGGTTCGTCAGTATGAACGCGAGCTCATAGCAAATGCTGACTCAACTATGCCACCTACAGTTATCATCATACGATAACTTATCTGCCGCCGCTTCTACACGTCCCTTCTGTCTCCTCATCCAGCGGCGTTTCTGTCGTGTGTATATCTCGAGATCTCCGCCTAGATGACGCAGCTGAGGTCTATTATACTCAGGTTGGCAACCTCTGTGCTTTTAGTCCAGCAACAACATTTTGTCGCCACTGTGTAAGCGCTGCTTTCGCATGTGTACCAGTTTTTTCTATTTTCTACGTTGACAGTCGAAATAATAGCAATAATCATGAATCAAATATAAAATAACTACCCAACTAAGTAAAATCTTTCTCTTTTATTATTCACATAGACTAAAATTTTAATCAAAAGTGAGTTCGTTAGAACAGTGCGCACCTAGTGTCCGAAATTTCCCCTGAGTCAAACTCTGGCGTAAGAAAACTCGTTTTGTTCCTAACCTGAGTAGAATTAACCTTAACTCAGCGTACGTTTTAACCGTATGTGGCGCTATCCTAAGAGGAAGTTATGAACCACCTGTGTGGTCAGTACACGGTGAAAATGTTTCTGCCATGGAGTCTTAAACTGGAGCAACAGCCAATGATCTAAAAAATGATGTTCTAATGCACAAAAGCCCGTGGAGACTGGCTTGTTGCCGAATGAATCCGTGACGTTTGTTGAGTCTTCGACAGAGTGCTAAGCCGCCGGCGTAACATCACACAGGCCTAGTACTCAGGAATACAGAGGTTAAACAGACGCCAAACACAATAGCAAGATGGCGGCCGCGGGCAGCAACATGTGAGGACATAATAACCTACTCGCTAGCCGGCAGCCCAGCTAATAACGCAGCAGCCAATCACACACGTTCCCGGAGCCTCGCGCACATCATGGACACGTTCACGTTGAAGGAATCAGATGCACCGCCTCATCATCTCTCCTCTGTCTGTGTATTTAATGTCGCCTCAATTACCTGAGTTGCACGTGGTTTGGCGCAACTGTACGACATCCGCAGTCTCCTAGGACATGGTCGGAGATTCTCTGCCACCTAATATTACATCGGCAACCCTCAAAGAGTAAATCACTGTAACGAACATAGGGGCCACGGTAGCTGAGCGGTTAGACTGCTCGCCTCCCACCAAGGCGAACCGGGTTCAATTCCCGGCCGGTTCACTCCGGGTTTTCGCAAGTGGGAATCGTGCCGGACGATGTTGCTGGTCACCGGGTTTCCTCGGGGATCTCCCGTTTCCCCCGCCCTTTCATTCCGGCGCTGCTCCATACTCACCTCTCTTCACCAAAATCTCTTCACTCACTCAATCTAATGAACATGATGTCGGCTTAAGACATTTTTAACTTTTCTTAAAAATTTAATTTTAATGCGATCAAAATTTAAATTGCATGTTGCGTAAAATACAACGTGTTTAGGAAACATGTGTACAAACTTGGGCACGTGATTCCGAGTTTCTACACATGTTTCCTAAACACGTATAGAGAAAAGTCGATAACCCAGAAGAGTATTGTATGTATGTATAGTCCATTCACGATTTCCTCACGCTTTTCTGAAGCTCTTGATAGCAACCACAAGTTTTGGAAAACAGCGCATACAATTTGGTGGTGAAAGACCGGAGTTCAGAGCCACCGGAAGTGAGTGCAACTATTGCTAACGGTACTTCCTGTACTTCGACCCTCAGACCGTCTGCGGAAATGCCCTGCAGTTATCACGTGACAAGTCAGTGTTTGATGCTTTACAACCAGTTGTACCTTATACAGAAATTTAATTTCCTGTTAAATAATTCATACTTACTACATTTTTTCAAAATACATTTTAACACAGGGTGTTAATTCATTGTTCATGCGATGGGCACGTGTTTATATTTTAACGGGCACAATGACTTTCATGCGCACAATAAAGTTGGTAACGTCGGAGGGAAAATAGTTCCATGTTTTAAAGTTGAATTAAATGTGCTAGGTAAATATTTGTGAACACTTAAATTATTTATTATGTTTTCTAGTTTTTTTTAACGCATGTAAGTGTAAGAATCAGCACATTTTTTTTTTTATATTTTGTTTTACAATAATTTCACAGTTTCACTTGACCGACGCATGAATTAAGTGAGCAGACAGANTTTTAACGGGCACAATGACTTTCATGCGCACAATAAAGTTGGTAACGTCGGAGGGAAAATAGTTCCATGTTTTAATGTTGAATTAAATGTGCTAGGTAAATATTTGTGAACACTTAAATTATTTATTATGTTTTCTAGTTTTTTTTTAACGCATGTAAGTGTAAGAATCAGCACATTTTTTTTTTATATTTTGTTTTACAATAATTTCACAGTTTCACTTGACCGACGCATGAATTAAGTGAGCAGACAGANTTTTTTTTTTATATTTTGTTTTACAATAATTTCACAGTTTCACTTGACCGACGCATGAATTAAGTGAGCAGACAGAAGGTAATGTTAATGTGACATATGGTGGAGGAATACACAACGCATGCAAGCAGATCTTGAGCAAGACTTCCAGAAGTGCTCAGCTCACCGTGAACAGCCTTCAGTACAGTCTGTTCGCCATTTCTTCACACTTTGTACATCAAACATTAAAAAAAACATCCCACGTGTGACGTAATTCCTTGCCTCTTAAATATGTAATGTATTACAGGCGTTTTATAATTGTGCTAACATTAATTACCTTCTTTTTAGTTACATTGATCTTTTACTTAAATCTTATCCATAAATTATAGAATTTAATTTTTAACTAACGTGAATAAAGACGGAGAGAAAATAGGCGCGTTGTTAATGCCTAGTAAGAAATAGTTCTTATGCAAAACACGATTATGTACAATGATTGCACACGAATGCGGTGTAATTTTCTAAGCTTTGTTTGCACAAGGCGGAGGAACATCTTGTAAGTAGAACTTTAGCAGGGCTTCAGAAAAGTGTGAAGTAACCGTGAATGAACTATAGCCATGACAGCAGATTCAGAGTGCAGACATGAGTGAAGAGGGCTGTCACTTGTTCAACTCGACGTTACAATCTTCGTTGTGGTCTGCCATCACTGACACACCCGCAAGTTGTACGACGTCGCCATTTGAAGAACTTGTTCGCAAGATCGACTTCCATCGGTGAACCCACACAACGCCATTTTACCACGCGTCTTGTGGCTCAACCCTCATCAAACTACTTCCTGCAAAGTTGCTGAAAGACAGTTGAGCTGCTGTAACGGCGTACAATACAGAATTTCTCAGCAGGGACGGGGTCGCGGTGGCTGAGCGGTTAGACTGCTCGCTTCTCACCAAGGTGAACCGGGTTCAATCCCCGGCCGGGTCACTCCGGACTTTCACAAGTGGGAATCGTGCCGGACGATGCCGCTGGTCGGTGGGTTTTCTCGGGGATCTCTCGCTTCCTCCGCCCTTGCATTCCGTTGCTGCTCCATTCTCACCTCATTTCACTCTCATCGGCTCTCAAGGCCTCGTTGTTAATACTCAACTCAACTCAGTGGGGGCCCATCTTAAAAAGAGGATTTCTTTACCATAATTCCTCGGCTTCTTCTCCCACGCCTATTGGCGCGAGAAGGTCACCCTTGTGGCCAAGCGTTTGTTTCACATTTATTTGCTTTTTGTTCAAACACAATATAATTTTAATGAGTTCCAAACATTATTAATCTTAGAAGACGCGAAACCTGTTTAATACGAACTACTGGTAGGGGGAGCTGTTTTTCGCGAAAAGATTTCAGGACAAGTGGCGTTCCTAAGCGCTTTAGTGCAGAACCACTTTCGTAACTGGATCATTTGAATGGTTAGCCGTCTTATCTGTCTACCCTCAAATCACGGACGGTCAGTATCGGAGAAACTTAATTCTGATTGGCTCGCTCATGTACCAGACTGTGTTCACTTTTGACGCCCTAGTTACTTTTTACTTTAAGCAATTAATTATCCTGTAACCACCTTTTAAAATAAATATTGCCATGTAAGTAATAAACACAGTGTGTATATTCCACCGCACTCGGAAGTTAACGTCTAAGNATAAATATTGCCATGTAAGTAATAAACACAGTGTGTATATTCCACCGCACTCGGAAGTTAACGTCTAAGGCTAAACGAAATATATTTATTGACTATTATACCAAATGAGAGGGTTTGCTTTCAAAAGTGCTCACTTTACCCCGAATAGCCTATACCACAATTCAATCAAAACAGAAACATTAACGTGCAAATAACCAAATTTATACATTTACCGCCAAACTTAAAATCGGCCTCTTTGGAACAGTAGCGCACCTAGCGGTGGAAATTTCCCCGCTACCAAAACTCTCTTGTAAGTAACGTCGTTTTGTTGCCAACCTGAGTATAATAAACCGTACCTCAGCTAAGGAAGCTGCCATCTATATGAGCTACTTATGCCAGTCTCCTGGCCACGATGCATGCTCATTACGTCACTGGCTTCGCTACGACAATTTGTAAAGTCCCTGTCACACTGTCAAATTTTCGCCTTTAAATACTTATATTTGATAATAAAATTTGAATACGAAATACAACCATTAAATTTTTCCTTCCAACGAATTTTATCAAATAATCTTGAATGTGTTTGAAAATGTGTCACACTGTGAAATTTTTTTCACTGGTACAGTTTAATCTGAATTTTTTATTTAAAAATTATTTTCAAAGTGAGATACTGCTGTTTTGTTTCCATGCAGTCCATTACAGGAAGAAATGTAATGAATGTTGTGATTTATTTTCACTTGTTTTCTAAATTCAGATTTTATTTAACTTATCAGAGACGTTTCCCGCGCCATGACGTTCAATGCCTCTGAGTTCTTAATATTATGTGCGATATTCACTTAAAATAGCATTCATGCTCGGTTAGCATCTACATAAATGAACGTAACGTCTATACTTGTGTTCGATTCTGATTGGATGAGCTCGTCAAACATCAAAGAAATTTTACAGCTGCTCCAATCTACAAATGTTTGACGTGTGCAACATTTCAGACAAATATGTTGTCGTTTAAGACGTTTCGATGCCGTAGCAACTGTTCAACTTTATTTAACCAAACTTATTGGAAGCAATTTGACGGAGATATTCGACTGTGTGGCAGAGGCTTAAGGCCTCGTTCGACGAGAGTTTTTCTTTTAATTCATCACATAATATTACTAAGGAAATTTTTCAATGGGCACATTTGTTTAAAAAAAATAGTACCATGTCCCGATTTGATGAAAAAAAAGTGATTGCGTATTTTTGTGATTTGCATTTTAAGGAATTCGATACAAAATATATTAAAAATAAAAAAAAATACTACATAATTTTCACATTTGTTTTGTCTGGTATAACTGATAAATGCGTATAGAAATAAACTTAATAATAAACAAAAATGTATCGACGTGAAGTAACTATTTATTAACGCAAACTTCACTGCATTAAAGTTTAAAAATGTGAATGTATTTGGAAATTACGGCATATTTATTTCAATCAGTTTACAAAACGCAAATCGTGACATTGAAATTACTATTGCGAAACTAATTATTGTAACACGGTCTCAAACTTCAATTTATTATAAATGTTTTATTTAAAAAAATTTATTTACTTCCTTTAAAGTTATTTACGCTGCTTAAAGAGAGTAAAATATTTCCAATATGTTATAGACAATATCAAAGGCATTTTCCAGAAAAAAATTATAATCAAGTACCTACTTACTAATATTTTGATTCCGTATTGCAGATACCGTGACATTACGTATCCCAAGTGTTTTTCTAGAATCCTGCGAAATGTCAGTTCGAAACGTATCACAACGAATTTAAACTTCTGTGTTACCTACCTCTTTAAGCCTGATTTTTTTTTTTTCGTAAGCTCCTATTTAATAATGATTTCTATAAATTCCCGAATCAAAAGTTTTTTCTTCCCCACACAATCTTTGCATATCACCCTGTAAAAGGATTTGGGAAGAAAAAAAATGTGTACATATATATTAAAATGTCTCGCAAAATGTTTACGCGCCAAATTACACGTTTGCTTTCAAACCACACGCAGTTGGTGGTATTAGGTTGGCAACACTGGTCGGCGGCATCTCAACGTGCGTCTCTGGATTGGGACGACGCAGGTGTGTTGAGCGTAATGGCGGGATGTCTGAGTGCTGCCTCGCAAGCCGTTTGAAAATCAGAAGGTGGAAGTCGGCTGTCACCTACAGACGTGTTTTCCAGCATTGGTGCTGTTCGCAGTGCGATCACTAGCGTTACCTAGGCGGGCGGGTACGCGGTACTGTCACCAACACTCCAATTCATAATTTTTTTTTCCACTTGAAAGAACGTATTATAAGAAATATAATATGACCTATTTCTTTACTTAATTTGTATTCATTAATTAAAGTTTTAACATTAATTTTATAACTGAATAAAGTAATTGGATAAATGTAACTTTTAGAAAGATTGGCAACAGCTGTGAAAGTATTTAAACTTCGAATAGCGCGTAATTGCAATCTCGGCTCGTGATAGGTCACATTTAAATAAAGATCGTTAGAAATATTTTTGTACTATGAGAACGAAAGAAGGGGCCATTTTGATTGTGGATTGAAAGCGAAGTGGACGGGTCGTTCGAACTGGTAGGAATTATTTTACAAATAATAAATTTTTAAAGCGGCGTGTTAAATTTCCTTTGCAAAATGGTTCTCAACAAGAACATCAATTGGAGTTAACCGGGTCGGGTTATTTTCCGTGTTTTTGGCAAAAGTTTGAATTGCGTATCGCGTCTGCGTGTTAACGCGTGTGCGTGGACAAACGCCCCCAGAAGAAGAGGCGACTCATTTTGACAGACTTCAACTTTATTTCCCAAGGTAAGGAGCATGAGCCTATGAAATGTAAATACGGATAAGTGACAATATAGAATAGCGCTTATTTTTCTTATAAATTACGGTTTTTTTTTTAAATTACTTGATACGCTGTGCAGAACGTGTTAGATTATTAGTGTGTATATGCCGAAGCTGGCACAACGTGTTTTAAATGCGAATGTCCGCACAGATCTAGCGCCAACTTATCTTGCAACGTACTGTATGCCGCTGATGCGAAGTCCGGCTTGCTGACAGACACGCGTATGAGGAATTATTTCCTAAGTATTGCCTGTTTATAAAATACGCTGGAAGTGTTTGTGTTGGTCTCAGTTTAACGAAAAATAATAATATAAGCTGTTCACGATTACGTATGCACTTCTGAAACCAATCTATGAAAAATGTCACAGCACCTGCCAGCATATGTTTTAACAAACATACTGAATGTCAAATCGCCAGTAAAGTTGGTATGGTATATAATTTTATAGGTTTTTATAGGCAAAGGACATGCCAAACCGAATATATATGTAATTTATTATCCAATTTTCAATTTTTTTTTATCTCACAGCACCTACGTCTTACACATACAATTTACACGGTGTACATTTGTAGCTAACTATAATTATCGGATTTATTACGTTTTTTTTTCTTTAAACTTAATGTAACTGGCAGGTAATTTTTTTAAATAAATTGAAAGTCAAGCGATTCTATAGATTTGTACTGACACCGTACATCGACTTTTGCGAAACCATACAGGACTACGCCTCTCACCCACGCTTGTATTTTTTTCTGCTTCTTCATTCACACCAGTTTAACATCAAACATGTATATTTTACTTTAAAAATTTTAATTCATTGGGTTGCCTTTTTCAGTTCATAATGAGAATTCATGCAAATTTTCATAATTAATTATGGTCTGAATAACTTAAAACTGAGTAATGATCACCTCCCTGCCTGGAGTCGCGTTGTAAGAATAGTATGATTCCCGATGCCGCCCCCCCCACTTCCTGTATAGATCTAGATGTTCAACATTAAAAAACTTTAAAGTACAGCACAAGCAAATAAAAAAAAATGTTATAGTTAAAATCGACTTTTTTTTTAATTCGTAGCGCCTGAATTGCCATGCATTTGCACCATTGGCAGCGAAATGTCACTAGCAACCATTGCTAGTTATATGCAAATGCTTTGGGATTGGCGTAAATCCACACTGAGGAAGTTCACGAACGTTAAACTTTATTTCTCTTTCCGCAATATTCCACGCTAGCTTCCCATGTGTTTGTTTAGGAACAAGCAAGGAGCATGGTACATTTTTTTTTCCTGATAAACGTATATATTTTATAGTTTGCAATGTCCTATACATAATTTATTTTATGGACACTACAGCGTAAGTAGGTGTAAAAGGACGTTGTAACTGATGTCTTTTTCAAACATTATTATTACAACTGAGAGTGTGGACACGAGCAGCAGTAGTGAGCTGACATCCAGCAGGGCTCCGAGGACCAGCTCCGGCAATGTGTCGTCATGCAAGCTATAGTCAATTCACGACTGGAAGAGACTTTCTTGAAGCCCTGCTAAAGATTTACTTTCAAGCCCATTTCGTATCCTTCCGCCAAAGGTAAACAAACATTGCCATGTGACAGTCACATGGCAATGTTTACATGCAATGTTTACATTCCACTGTGTGTGTACATGAGTTCGTACATGCACGTGCCCATTATAAAAGTCATGTAATGTACATATTATTAATGGATATTCCACAAGCGTAAAGGTTTTAACCTTAAGAATTTCACACAAAAGAATATGCGATGCCAGCGAAAAAACATTTCATTTTATAAACCCAAAATGCGAGTATTTTTATGAATCGATAGTTGTTGTCTATTTGCAATCGATTGTTAGTGACTATCGATAAATTCCCGTACATCGAAGGCAAGATCATCAGTATTGATCGGAATTGCTACAGACGTTAAAATGGCGCGGTGGTTGAGCATGATGTTTCGCGCAATTGTAAAACGTTATTAAAAAATTGTTGTGGCGGTTTTCGACAGGATGGCAGAGTTTGCGAGTGAAGGATTCTACGTCTTCGACAATGTGAAAACAATTCTTATATGCAAATACTGCAACGTTAGAATAAAGAGGCAAAGGAAAGACACGTGCACGAAACACATAAAAACAAAAGAAATTAGAACTGAAAGTGAGCACAAATTAAAATCATACGTTATTAAAAACCAAATAATAAAGAGCGGATATTAGTAAAATAAGACAAACAAATGAATTATTATAGGTTAAACAAGATAATCGCACAAATTCTCTGGCACGTGTGTCAACAACACAAGGACTACGAAGGTTAGTAAACAAATGGCCGCGTTACTTTAACCTTGAGCGTAATCTTGTGACTATGCAAGAAACGATGAAATCTAAATGTGTTAGCATCACGTCATTAATAATTGGCATAATAAGATACAATTCTTTTCGACACCCATTTGTAAGCGATAAATTAACAATTACGTTAAAACTTTGGAACTATTTCCTCTCTTTGTGCTGGCAACCTGACGGGATAACTGTATCCGCGCTCGCCGCTGTTTGTAATGTTATATGCATGTCGCTAAAGGCTAGGGTGTTTTTTCAAAGGTTGATTTTCAAAAGTTTCTTCCAGTCGTGAACCGACTATAGTAGGGTGCTCCTGTGGCTCGGTCAAGGTCACGGGGGGAGTGGTGACGTCACATGACGCGCTCTGGCGTCTTGGGTTGTGACGTCATGGCTGTCGCCTTTGCTATCCTTGCCCCAAAACCAACAACACTGCTGGCTTTCCATGGAAGAACCACCCAAGTGAAACTTTATTAAAACCGCTGGAATAAATTCAGTATAAATGTATGGTGTATGAAACATAAAAAGTAGGCTATTAGACAAATTTTGGACAAAAAATAATGATGTCATAGGGTGATATAAGCTCCATAGTTCGAATATCGACCTGTGCATTCAAACATTTTTAACGAACTTTGTACGTGATTTTCTGCCTGTTCGCGTGCTAATGTGAACCTAATATATACACTTAATTAATATCCTAATGTTAGGCATGTCGTAGGAGCCCTCAGTTCGAGACTCGAAACTATTAAAAAAAATTTTGTCTATCGGATTTTTACATTAATTTTCAATGTTTCGTATCCATGCGCAGTTTAGTAGGCAAAGCGTATCCTTAGAGAAATGCATTTGGCAGAATATATGGGACGACGTTACACCTCTAAAAATTGTGGTGTTCAAATAAAAAAACATGGCCTAGAGCAATGAAATTTTTTGTCTAATATGAGCACTGGCATTACAAAAAAAAACTACTGTGGTGTTTAAATAAAGAAATGCCACTATGTAAATGCATTTTTACAGAATATGAGAGGCAATGTTCCGCACGCAAAATTGAAGTGTTTAGATAGAAAAATATTCACACACAAAAGGAAAGTTCGGAGAATTTGTGTGCCAATTTACATTTATAATGGATGAGATCTAGTGAGTGTGAGAGAAGGTGTGGATGAAGCCGTGTCGAAATGACGACATGATGTAGGGAAAGAAATTATCGCATTGAAACCTGGTGGCCAATGTCTACGTGAACAGTTTTTCCATGGGAAATTCGAATGTGGCCTGTTGGGCATTGAACTCAGATTTTCATGGTAGGAGGCGAGTGGTCTAACCACTGCACCAACGCAGGTTAAAAACCTGTGGTCCTGCATGGGATATTAGATGATGACTGCCAGACCAATGCATCGCATAAAAAGGCAAATTTATGTGTTCTTAATTTAATTTATTTTTAACTTTTTGTGATAGTCATGTGCTCGCAGAATGGTAAACTAGATTTTGCAGGCGATTGTCCAAAACACTGCATAGAGTATTGCTGGAACAGGTGAAGGACATCGTATAAAATAAATAAAACATAACAATATGTAATTTTAAAAAATCTAATTTTTCACATATTCCATACATCAGTAATTTGCATTTCTCAAATACTTTCTGTTTGTAACGATTGCAGTCTCACCAGTACACAGCGTGGTTGACGGAGGCATCGATGCTAACATTTGGTGTTTTCAAGTAGGAGAAAGAACATTGCCTTTGCAGGAACTGACGTGATTTCTCTTTTAAAAGTATCGCGGGCACGAATGATGTGCAGAACAGTTATTGCCGCTAAAACATTGCACGAGGATGATTCTCACTTTTCTCATGTCGACGAGTGGCGTAGCCGAGGTGTTGCTAGAGTATCTTGCCGATCTCGTGAAGGTGTAGGCCTTGGATCCATATTCGTCGCAGTCAATCGTAAGTATTTATATACACTTTACATTTTAAAAAAACTGGGAGAGAGAGAGAGAGAGAGCGTGTTACATAAACGATATTTTACATTTATACAAGTGTAACTGAGCGGTTGTCTGTTATGTTAATGAATTACTAGCATGTACATTCATACTTTAATATGTGTAAAACCAGAAATAATAATTCCAGGTGCCATAAATTAAAACCTTTCGCTCGCAGTACACGTCAAGTACTAAGTACTGTCTTTATTTATTCACTGTTAACTTAAAAGGTCATTTCACACGATGTAATTTTGCTTCAAATTGCTTCCAATTTGTATTGAATTAAATTCTTTGCCAAACACATGACGTCATTCCGATGTCAAAGCCGCAGTCATTTTACCTTTAAAGAAATTGAATTGTTAAATTTTGTACAAAGATTTTTGTTTAGAACATGTTCATTTTCTTGGATTCAATTTTTAATTTGTCAATCAGAATGTTTCTCGGCTTAATGTGCCAATAAGAATGAAGTTATACGAGCAATATACAGAAATTAAATATTTAAGATATAATTTTACTGCAGCATAAGTACATACGTATATAACAATGTTACGGTCTCTTGTGAATCAATCATTTAGTTACAATTCGTAATGAAACGTCTGTTTGAGTTTTTTAAAATAGCTAATAATAATAAAATAATAAACAATAAATAGGGAATATACTGAAATGGGTTGTTGTTTTGCTAACTGCACTGACTATGTGTATTGCGTCAGTAATATATGGGTGTGAGATAATCAGTAGCATAACAGTCTTAGTGTAAATACATGGGCAGTACCTTAAATAGGGCAGGAGTGAAAAATATATATAAATGATAGATTATAGGCATTAGCTCAGTACACTCTGTAAGACATATTCCACTCACAGTAGAAAACAGGAAGAGCGCTATGAGAATGACTAGAAATAAATATAATGTCCAAAAATACCAAACCAAAATAATACACCCTTGCGGAGAAACATTTAATTATTGCTAATTAAAATTGTCGTGCAAAACATAGTAACTCTGTAACAAGGAAATGTGCAGAATAATGTTACTAGAAACTCTAAGCTGAAAGTCAATGATTTAGTTGACATTTGGCAACATAGTGAAGTGTTTTAAAAAGAAATCCAGGAATAATCCTAAGTCTGTGTCTTTTAAAAAAAAAACATCTCTCCTCCTTTAGCTCAGTTCCCAGAATCAGTATATTCTAGTTAATGCATCGGCTTTAGCTCAGTTCATAATTGCATTTGGTAGGTTCATTAGACATCCGCTTCAGAAGGAAGTGTGGGCATAAACTCAGGAACTTTCAGTAAAACACCAGTTAATCAGAGTCTTGAAAACAAACTTAGCAGAAATGTAATAAAAACTGCTGCCATCTGCTACTTAAAGAATGCGTTACTTAGCTGTGAATCTTCCTTGCAGCTATTCTGGAACAGGAGGATCTTACACCATTATAGCAAACACCTTGCTGTATCCTAGCAAACACATAGTTTGAAAGTCAATTCCTCAACCAATATTTTCTCTGGTCCTCTTTATTGCACTGAGCGCACTCCGTTGGTCCTTAATATTAGCTTTACTACTTCTCGAAGCTCGGAGCCGCTTAAAATCATACTTTTACATTTTTTTTTTAACAATCTGAATCAGCAGTCCTGGCTGTCCAGCTAAACCTAAAAAAAAAGCTGCATTAAAGTTTTATGTTACAACTAACTAATAGTCTGAAAATATTTAAACATAGAACAGTTGAAAAAAATAACAGCGCCAAGAAAAGATATAAGCATGACAATAAACAAAATATATACCACATGTTACACGCACGTAGCGTAACCAATTTACTTCTTCTGCCCAAAATTATCATACATCATAGTAATATAATGGAAATAGTAAAATAGAATATAAAAACGACAGCGTATAGTTTGTTACCCATCACAAGTTTGAAAAATCTGCATAATGTTAACACTTGCTATGGCTTCTGCGTTATCGTGTACTTGGGAAATAGCCTATATGCTACAAACAACTAGAGCCTGGAAATTATTAATTTACCTTCGTTTCCGCTCCGTATTTGGTTCTATTATCAAGCACTTATTTATATATAAAGAGAGCAGCCACAGGGCGCATAAATTGTTCAATTATGTCTTGTTTTCAAAATTTACTTTTTATGATTTTCTTACCAAAACAGTTCAAGGTATGTTTGATAGTGTGAAATGCATATCAAAGCATTACATTTTCCAATTCAGTCGTTCACAAATATTAACCTAACACTTTAAATTCAACGTTAAAACATGGAACTACTTTAAGTGAATTTTCGATTCATCCAAAATTATGGTAGGGCTACTTTTATATGAACACAAGTATAAAACGCTTGCGATACTTAACATATTTAGGAAACTATCAAGAATTTCATTCATGGGCGATTTTTTTTAAAGGTTTGATTCAAAAAGTATATTTGCTATTTTTTCACACTTTTTCAAACCTTTTAAAAATCCGACCATGGATGACGTATTTGGTTCTTTCCTAAATTTGTACTATATCATAATCGTTTACTACGGTTAACGTAAAATATCTTATTCTTGATTAAATTAAACATTTACTTATATTTAACCTACACATTATATTTTAATATTTTAATTATATTTGAAATTAATAAAAAGAGCGAGAAAATATGTGTTTTGGTAATACATAGTAATAAATAGTAGTTATGTAAAATATTATTAAAGTGAGTGCGCGCTAATGCGGAGCGCTGCCCTTTGGTGTAATTTTCGAAACTTAGTTCAGCTTAGTTAGCACGAGGCGGAGGAATATCCTGAAAGTAGAACTTGAACAGGGCTTCAGAAAAGTTGGAAGTAACCCTGAATGAACTATACAACGTGTAACTAAAAATCGCCGACAAACTCCGGGAGGTGATTCGGGACGTAAATATAAGACGAAAATATGTGTACCGTTTTTATCCTAAACTGATTTTCGTTACAAATATCACGAACTACTTGCGATGAAGCAACAAATCGGTGGATAGTGTTTTGTTTGAAAGTAGATCTTACCCCTGCGAAAATGCGGTTTGGTAAAATCATGCCCCTGTTTAGGAAAATAGGAGTTGCTACCCTGTGTTTTGTAACGAATTAGCAGCCATATTTTTTCTGATGAAGTTGTAAGATCTCCGTTCCACACACTACTATTCATTTATTTGTTGCTTAATCGCAAGTAATTCCTGATATTTATAAAAAAAAATAATTTCAAAAATTCTATTTTTGAGGGCGCAGAGCTTCCCTAGTGATGACTTACGGGAACAATTATAGATGCATTGTTGTCTTATATATTTTGGGCAGGAACCAGCTCCCTGAGTTTGTCGGTTACGTGTCGTACACACCGCGGTGTGAGTAAGACTCGTGCGACGTGCGTGTGTAGCAGCTGTGAGCTGGTGCAGCCACTTGTCGCGGCCTAGACACGTGCGAGACCTCACGAGGGCTTCCTTCCTCTGCTCTGAGCCTCTCCTAGGGTTACATATCCGGCCTGCTAGTACCTCCCCCCACCCACCCAGGTCACTGACACCTCCNCTACATTTCCGCTTCATTGTGCTCGCACCCGCCGACCACCGTGTGGTTACACTGCTCGCCTCCCACCGAGGCCAATCAGGTTCAATCCCCGGCCGAGTCACTCCAGATTTTCGCAAGTGGGAATCGTGCCGGACGATGCCGCCGGTCGGCGGGTTTCCCCCGCCCTTGCATTTCGGCACTGCTCCGTTCTCACCTCATTTCACCACCGGCTCTCGTCGTTAAGAGCCGCCCGAATCTATCAACTCAACTCAACCGACCACCAAACACTCTTACAACGTCTAGAATGTAAATGCAACTAAGTTTCATAACCAGAGTTGTTCGCCCTCAGCGGACCGCACCTCTGTGCCCTACAAGTAGAATAATGTCTACCGCTGCATATAGTGTACGTGAGCCAACGCAACGTGACATTCCTTGGAGGTGGCCCAGTCAAGTGCAAGCCACGCCCGACGCTGTTTAAGGCCGTACGTCACGATCATTTTTATTACATTATCTGAAAGAGATTTATTTAAGTGCCGCATAAATGTAAATATTTGTAGTCAAATGATCATATTTTTCAAAATATAGCACCGAAAAGTCGAAAATTTCGGAATGTGGGACCCCAAGTTTCTATGTTCCTAATTAATTTCGCCAAATAAGTCATATGTCATGTGATCTATATAATATAAACAACATATTAATTAAGTATCAAGGATATTTAACAGTCGGTACTAAGGTACTGGGTCCCTTAATCTCTTTTAAAATAGGCATTAATGTTTTTGACAACACATTTTTGTTCTTCTAAGTGAAAGTAATTAGTATTAATATTATTTTCTCTCGGACGAATAAAAATGTGTTTTCAAAAACATTAATGCCTATTTTGAAATAGATTCATGATACCAGTACCCGAGTACCAACTGTTAAATATCGTTGATACTTAATAATATGTTATATATATGATGTACACATGACGTGTGATTTATTTGGCAGAGTTTATTAGGAGCATAGAATTTTGGGTCCTATACCCCGAAATTTTCTACTTTTTTGTGCTATATTTTGAAAACTATAATAATTTGACGACAAATATTTNTCTGTGCTATATTTTGAAAACTATAATAATTTGACGACAAATATTTAGATTTACGTGGTCCTTATAAAAATATCTTTCAGACAATGAAATATAAATTTATCGTGACACATGGTCTTAACTCTGAGATCACGGGACCCTCGAGTGTACAAGCGCTGTGTGACGAAGGTTTACAACATGTCCTTCACTTCACACCTTTATCATCTCTGCTTAGGAAATCACAGCTAGGCCCAGAGAGCGCTCTCCGGTGCTCTCGCTCTAGCGAACACGTCACAGAGAACGCTCTCTGGACGTCTCAATCTAAAGAGTACTCTTTCGAGAGAGCACTCCTTCGCACAACCTGTCGAGAGCACTGCTTCGCGCTCTCTCGCGCTCGCACTTTGTGAAATTGAGACAACCACACACACACACACACACTCTCTCTCTCTCTCTCTCTCTCTCTCTCTCTCTCTCTCTCTCGTTTCTCTACATCATGCATACATGCTGTAAAAATTGTTTGGAAACTTACTATACCGGGATATAAGGGCTGTTCACGGAAAACTAAGATTTTTTGAAAGCCCTGTTTAAGATCTACTTGTATGTACATTGTGTATTCTTCCACTATATGTAAAATTAACATTGCCATTGGCATGATCACTTTATTCATACACTCGTTATAAATAAACAAACAAAAAATAATAATTTCAGTATGTTTATATGTTGACCTAGATATTTTAATTCAACGTTAAGACATGGATCTACTTTCCCTCCATCGTTACCAACTTTACTGGGTGCATGCCAGTCAGTGTGCGTGTTAAAATATATGCAGCTAAGGGCAGTAACATTTTTCAAGGGTTCATTTTGAAAGTGCTCAGTAGACTAAGGAAATGTTCGATTACGGACGCCATTGTTCCGGTTTCCTCGGCAACACGCATATGCAACAGGGAATAAGATTGGCGCTTTTCGTCGATTGTCGCATGTCTTATGTCTACTGTGGAGATACAAGTGTCAGCCATTTTGTCTGGTGTTTATGGAGTTTTAGAAGACGAAGAAGTAGTGGTTCTTCTCATCAAATACCTTATAGGTAAGCTAATAATATACTAATCTTAGAGTAATAATTGCTTACGTCTTTCTCATCGTAGACATTCTTAAAGACAAATTTCATTATGCTTTTTTTATTTCATTATCTGAAAGATTTATATTAAGGACCACATAATTACGAGGGTTATTCGGAAAGTAAGGTCCGATTTCTTATAAAACATAAACCATGAAAAAAAATTTTAAAAACGTTTTTTATTTAATTTTTTACATGTTTCTCTATTATTCTACATAGTTTCCATATTTGTTTAAACATTTGTCATAACGTTCTACAAGCTTTTGTATGCCTAAGTCATGGACGTCTGCCGCCTGTGAGGATAACCAGTCTGTAACTGCCCACATTCGGAAATTCCAATGCTAAAGTTGAAATTGTTAATCGCCGGTCTTCACGAATCTTTTCGTCCACGGCTTTGACCAAATCTTCTGTGATCACTGATGGTCGGCCTGATCGCGGTTCATCATGGACATTTTCCCGTCCGTCCTTGAAAGCTCTCACCCACTTACGCACTTTGCTGTCACTCATCGCATTGGGGCCATACACTTGACTTATCTGTCGATGAACTTCCGCTGCTGAAACGTTCCTTGCTGTCAAAAACAGAATCACTGACCGTATTTCACAGTCGGCGGACTGATCAATTGCTTTAAACATTTTGAACTGACACTGTAAACAGCACACTGCAACAATACCAATGCAAATGGCGTCGNTTTAAACATTTTGAACTGACACTGTAAACAGCACACTGCAACAATACCAATGCAAATGGCGTCGTTTGACGAGCAGGGCATGCCGGGAGTCGGTGTGCATGCGCGTTACAATATTCGCGCGACATTACATTAGCTACGGCTATTCGGACCTTACTTTCCGAATAACCCTCGTACAAATATTTGTAGTCAAATGATTATATATAGTTTTCATATGGGGGTCCAATTTTCTGTGCTCGTAACTAATTTTGCCAAATAAATCAAATGTGATTGGATCTATATCATACAAGCAACATGTTAATTAAGTATCAAATGGGTACTCAGGTACTGGTATCCTAAATCAATTTTAAAATAGGTAATGCTGTTTTTTTCGACACATTTTTATTCGCCAGAGAGAAAATAATACTAATATTGATTAGTTTCTCTTGGAAGAATAAAAACGTGTTGGCAAAAGCTTCAGTACCATATTTTAAAAGAGATTCAGGATACTGGTACGAGTACCCATCCTACTAATATTATAAATGCGAAGCCTGCGTGTGTTTGTGTGTTTGTTACCCATTAGCTCCATAACGGCTGAACGGATTTTGATGAAATTTTGTATGTAGGTACTTTAGGTCCTGGAATAGAACATAGGATACTTTTTATCCCGGAAAATTGTATGGTTCCTGTGGAANTTAGGTCCTGGAATAGAACATAGGATACTTTTTATCCCGGAAAATTGTATGGTTCCTGTGGAATAACAACAAAACCCAATTCTGCAACAGCTGGGAACGTGTAATACCTACATACACCAAGCTTTCTGGTGAATTTCAGAAATATATTTTTTCTCTGGTGTCAGTTTATCAGGCCGCCTAAGGACCTCTGAAATGGCTTAACGACTACTATAAATCGATAACAACCGGGANCTGGTGTCAGTTTATCAGGCCGCCTAAGGACCTCTGAAATGGCTTAACGACTACTATAAATCGATAACAACCGGGGCAGAATATTTAACGTACCCTCCGAAGCCCGGAAGCGCTCAGATGTTATGCCACTAAACGATCACCCATCCAATTGTGTGCCGCTGGGAACGTTGCTTAACTTTGGTGATTGATTAAGATCCCTCAGCCAAGCACAAAAAGTAGTACCTAGGTACACTTTTTTCTAAAGTCACATCTTGATGAAACTCACGTTTTGGTTTTCATACATCGACGCTGGAAAGCGGAAATGTGGTAACTACGCGATAGTTGCACAGATACACTCCAAAAACATTACTCTACTTCTTGGCTATCAGGTAAAAAATATTTCCTTCCTTTTGGATTGCCGTAATCAGTTAAAAACCTAGACCAACATAGTATAATGTTGTAATTCTGTTTTCACGTCAATAAATTGTCTTTTCCCAATTTGTTTATTAGTGTATAACTGTAAATCTCAATTGTACCCGGGCGAAGCCGGGCTGGTTCACTAGTTATTAAATATCCTTGACACTTAATTAAAATGTTGCATATATAATATAGATCACATGACTTATTATTTAATCATTTATTTCAGGACCAATGTGAAAACATTAGTGAAATACATTTCCAATAAAACATTTCATACTAAGCTCAAAAAAAATCTAGGGCATGTTTTATTACTGCATAGGCTAAGCACACAGTTCTTGGCATTTTCAAAAATCGTATGACCACACTCTTCTCAGCACGTTTAGTTATCACGTTACGAGGTGTTTTACGTATAGGCCTATTAACCATTGTAATTCGAAATAAATAAATTAGTCTTGTAACTTGTTGGTCTGAATCAGGATAAAATGTTAAGAATGATTTCTAACGATACATCTCATAACATTGGATACAAACTGCATTAACATAATAAAATAAGGTACATTTTTGGAAGATTCCTCCACGTCCGGAAATATTCCATTCTGAAAATAGTTATTGCAGTCACAATCAGTGGCAAACAGCTTTAGTAAAAAATCAAAAAATTTTAAAATTATAAGATTACTGTAAACTTCTGCCTTAGTCGCGTGGCCTGTGGCCACTATTTTTAAGAGAAATTGTCATGAAAATGCGATAATAGGATAATGTCTCAAATTTACCAAATGGGTTGTTCTTGTACCCCTGTGCACTACAGAATTCCTCAGAATTTACNGTCTCAAATTTACCAAATGGGTTGTTCTTGTACCCCTGTGCACTACAGAATTCCTCAGAATTTACCATTAACATAAAATTGTTCCTTTTAGAGCTAATTGTAATACTGGTATAGCCCAGGTCTGTTAGTTCTTTCAGTGTAACAGTTTTTAGTATATATAAAATGTTTGAATGAAACTAATAACAAATAACCACAAAGAACACAAACGTAGAGTTATGTGGTAATTATGAAGTTTTAGTGATGCTTCTAAGGCATTTTGGGATCTTCCAAATTCTCAAACATTGATACAATCAAAAATAAACATAGTGGTTTGAGCTGTGGAGGTCACCATAAATCTGTGGTAAACACGTTACAGAAATCTGGAATATTCCGGCACAAACAAATCCTGTTAACACGTTGTGCTCTGTTTCACATGTGCAGTAAATTGTGAGAGTTCCAGAAATGTACATGCAGTGCCAATTGTTATTCAGTGTTTATTTCTCCACCACAGCTATCAGCTGTTTTGCAGTCTGTTAAGCCAACAACGTTTGTGTGCAGTTTTCAGTTACAATTTTTAAACAAGGCGCTTGTTGAAAAACTACTATTACTAACGGTAGTAATGGGCAGGCGGTAATTATGTTTATAGCCTATTCACATTAAAGTGGGCACTTTTGAAAGCCCTTTCTTTAAAAACAATATTTTTATTTTAGCGTTAGACGTTAACTACTGAGTGCGGTGGAATATACACACTGTGTTCATAACTTATATGGCAATATTTATTAAAAAAAAAAAAAAAAAAAAATTGAAGTGTAAAAAATTGCTGAAAGGGAAAAGTAACTAGGGCCTCAGAAGTGCTCACTTTATCGTGAACAGCATCTACAAATTAGTCCTATAAAAAACCAGTAAGGTAATTGTACATGCATAAAAAAGAGTTAAAATTGAGAAAGTTTCTGTGTGCCTACACTGTGGTTGTATGAAGCTGAAATACGTGGTAGGTATTCATGTTCTTGTGTTATTTATATGTGTTTCGCTATTTCAGTTGTAGAATGGGTAAGTTTTTGTCTTGTAATTTCCCAGAACTTAGTTCTTCGTCATTTACAAAGCATGTTTTCTCCGAACAGAATTACAAAACAATCGTGTTGTATTAATAAAACTAGATCATACGTATTATTTTGTTTTCTATACATTTGATTCTATAGTGAGTTTTACGTTTGCGGCCCACGGACAAGTTCACAGTAAGGGTCGCGGCAGAGAAGACCGCTGGGCACCCCTGTACTACACATTCCTGCTGCTACGGCTATAGCGTGTGACGTGCACTGTTTTAAACGTGAGGTGTCACTCTTGGGCGACAACCGGACGTATCTGCATCCTGCCGCGGCTAGGCGTCAAGGCATGCCAACGGAAACGATGAAGTGAAACATTTTCAGTAAAGATGGGCAGTTTAGTGCTGGGCAGAATCGAATATTCTCAGGAATCGAATACTTGTAAGAATCGAGAACTCTCACTCATGACTTTCAATCGAGAACTGTTTAGTTCCGTGGTGACATTCGTCTATTCGAATACGCGATTTGAATGTTTTTTTTTTTCCTGAACGAACTGTTTCCATGCCCATTACAGTCTTCTCGCGATGTCTTGCCACGTTTTTAATCAAAAATTTGAAGAAAAAAAGCCTGTTAGACGTGATTGGTTGTTTTCTAAATATGCCATGTTATAAAAAGCGTTTTATACTTGTGTTAACATAAAAAACCTTACGAAATTATTATAGTTTGTTTTTTCGTGGAAAAAGTTGAATATAATAGCCTGAAGCTATTTTTTCCTGTTTGAAGTAACAGCTATAAGCTACGTGGATATCCCAACTGCCACAGAAACAATAATTTCGTGGTTACAGCCGAAGAACACTTCGTCTAGGCACCGTATTGTTCGTTCGGGAAATCCGAAGCTACGCGAAATACGAGGACTGTATTTTGTATTTCCCGAGATCAGCTGCCTTCTCCTTAACGGATCGTGTTTTCGTATATTTACTTTATATTTTCGTCAAAATTACATGCATACTAGTAGTATACATAAAGTGAATTCTGTACCACTTTATCAATAATCAAAATATTTACTGACAAAACCAAATATAATTTTAATAAAGATTTGCGCATGGCCGTCATGTTGTCTTGTACACAAGTTATACCACTTTCTGGCTTGGATTAATTTAAAAATCTCTGCGCTTGATATGTATGGGCAAACATTATATTCATTAAATCACAGCTATGCTGCTAGTGGTGGTGATGTGTAGTAAGTACCTAATAGTAAAATTATTTCTTAAATGCTTCAAACATCGAAAATAGGTATAGTGACAGTTTGGCTAATTATGAACTAACAGTCCGACGACACAGGATAGTATTACGGACCAGCTGTATAAACTAATATTTATTTGCTATTCCGGGGCCATAGTGATAGCGTATAGCCGATTCCAGCACAAGGGCTGGAGGCTGTGGTGCTATATCGCCGACCGCCATCTTGAATAACATAATGGCCGCCATTTTGTGTCCATGACCTTAAACTTTGTAACCCATTTAGTTTCTTCCCGCCATCTTGTTTCCGCACATTATCTTGATTGCGGATGCCATCTTGTTTCCGCCTATCATCTTGATTGCGGTTGCCATCTTGTGTCAGCCCGCCATCTTGTGTCCATCCACCATCTTGTTTCCGTCTGCTATCATTCAGCAGTGTGTTTGATGCAGGTGGATTAACAGGTAAGTAGATAATAACTGTTATTAATAGTTAAATTTTATTTAAGTACTGTAAACAAAGTGTACGTGGCCCAAAATATGAATATCACCAGTAGTACCAACTAATTTATGAAACAATAAAATTTCATCACCCAATTCCAACTTCACCTTTTAAAGTGAAAACAAAACAGCAGCTTGAGCTATATATATACAACAGCAGATTGATTTATTACACACTCATGAAGAGCAAATGTCTTCCAACATATAATATCTCGAACATCATTTTGGCTTATGTAATTAATAGCAACACCAGGATTGTTATGAGCACGATGATAAAAACACATTTCTTAAAGTCTACTACAGGGATTAGCTGTCATACCTTGCATGTCATACCAAGACATGCTTTCAGGAACATTGGAGGTTTTAGTACTGATGTGTAGAAAAGTGATGATGAATGTGTTAAGCAAGTTTCTCAAGCACGAAAAAAATTATTGGCTATTATCTTTGTTATACAGATTTGGTATACAAGGTATGACAGCTAATCCCGGTAGTGAACTTTTAGAAATGTTTTCTTATCGTCATGTTCATAACAATCCTGGTGTTGCTGTTTATTATATCAGCTAAATTGATGTTCGAGATATTATATGTTGGAAGACATCTGCTCTTCACGAGAGTGTAATAAATCAGTTTGCTGGTGTGTCTATAGCTCAAGCTCTTGTTTGGTTTTCACGTGCACCACCATTGTCCGCCATCTTGTTTCCACTTCTTCTTAGTTCAACTGCCGCATGCTAGGGGCGCTGGTGTCGCTCTTGCTCGGCCGCCAAGTTGGTTCTGGAGTTGGCCGCTAGTGGCGCTGCTAATTAATGTTGTTAGAGCTCAAAAAATCCTTTGGAAGAGTGAGAGGATTGAACTACCAGACCTTGGGTCGCCACTCGGCTATCAGAATTTTGTCGGACTGTCTCGTTGTCGAAAATATAATTCAAATACACCACTGCATCAAGATATCGAAAACGTTAATGTATGGGAATGTAACAAGGGAAACGAATACTTCTTACATATACGCTGAGTGAGCCACGAGATGAACTGCAAAAAAATAACAATAAAAAACATTACCAAATATGTTTATGAAGTAAAATTATCATAACACTGACGTTACAACAACATATTTCATTTTGGTTTTTATATGAAATCAATTTTGCTATTTCTTGGATGCATTTCTGAAGTAATTGGTGAGGTACCTTCATCATTGGTTTCACTTTCATTTCTAAGATAACACTACATGCATTACTGTGATAATGAATTATATACAAGCCAACTTTGCTATCGTACAATTTCGTTGTTCACCTGGTCTATCATGTGAAAATACGTACTGCTTGTTATATTATAATACGTATTTTATTGTCATACTGCGCTATTTACTAATAAATGACAAACACCTTTGGAATTTTTACACCCACATTCTCACACTAGCGTGGGGGGATATATATATATATATATATATATATATATATATATATAACGGACATAAAAATTAAAAAGCTTATTATATATAGAACGCGGTCTACTGAACAGACATAATGCATTTCCTAAGGCTGTTTACGTAAGTAATTCTTAGGTGCACACTTGAAATATAAATTGAAAAGCCGATATTAACACTGTTCAGTACTTTCGGCAGCGTTTGAAAACTTCGCCAGGGCTTGAGAATAGTGCGAAGTAACCGTGAATGGACTACATCTGTGGTGCAGGTAGTAGCGTGTCTTGAAGCGCAGCCAGCAGGCTGCATCAAACGGAGGTGCGAGCATTTGGAGGCGGGCTGTCAAGTGACGAGTGTTTTAACGGCGAACGAATGAGTCGCGCGTGTAATATTAATAGAATTTTCTCTCGGACGAATAAAAATGTGTTTGCAAACACA
Source organism: Clitarchus hookeri (assembly GCA_002778355.1). Lineage (NCBI taxonomy): Eukaryota > Metazoa > Arthropoda > Insecta > Phasmatodea > Phasmatidae > Clitarchus > Clitarchus hookeri. The sequence goes on from NQII01000806.1 coordinate 32,408, forward strand.
TCAGTGCCTATTTTGAAATTTATTTAAGATATCAGTACCCGAGTTTCGAATTAAGTATCAGAAATATATTTGGCTGCATTGTTTATTTTCGTCATTAAAGAAACTTACTTTTGACAGTTGGTTGGGCAGTAAATTTTTCCGTGGTATAGCAAAAACACTTTTCCGTTTTTGCTCTTAGGAAATTTAAAATCGTGCACTTTGTGATCATTCGTGTAATTATTACCCCTGCAGTGAGGAAAACCATACTTAAAAACCATTTTAATATAAAATATATATTATTTTTAAAATGTAACCTGCCAAAATGTATTAAAATACTAATAAAAATCATGACAAAACAATGCGTCTACGAACAAAGCTAGTTAGAGCAACTGCTTCTGCCAGTCAAACGAATTCTTCTCGTGGCCGTTGGCCTAGCGTGCGTGACGTCATGAGTTCGGAATTCGATAGCGCTGGGGCCTTCTATCTAGTCCGTGACGAGGAGTGCAGAGATTAGCTTAGTTATCTAGTCGGCGTTGTTTCAGTGGACAAAATTCTAATGTAAAGCTTTACGCTTAGTGCCATATTCTGCCGCTGTTGCAGCGTAAAAAAACCTGGCTGACTTCGGTGCATGCTAACAGCCGACGGACAGAAGAAGTGCAGAGATTGTATCAGAAAGATGTAAACATTGTGCTGTCGATGGAATTACACACATCGCGATTGGAAACGAGACATTCGCACAGCAGCACACGTCATAATGTTTTTGTATGCAACACATGAAACCGCGAGTGAGAAAGGGCTAAAGAACAGCGAACAGGCTAGAGCAGAGAGAAGCGGCCACGTGTGAGGCCAGACTAGAGGTAGGCAGGGGGAGAGGGCTGTGCTGACGTGGCTCGCATCTCGTGACGGCGTGGCAGTAAAGAGGAGCGGCTGTAGGATGGCGTCATAAAGCACTTTACGACGGCCGGCACAGCCCCCCCCCCTCCCTTTCCAAACAGCTATATGTTTGGTAAGAAACTCGCATCCTCCCACCATCCCTTCTTCAGCATCTCGCATTCTGCAATACATATTTCAACCCCGTAGTATACTACATGTTTCCCATGTATCGATAATGTATGTACACTACACCAACATGCTGATGTTGTTCACGGTAAATAAGTACTTTTGAAATTAACTTTTGAAAATTAAATCACTGCTTTTAACTTTATTAACCCTAGTCACAGTGTCGTATATCTGGGACGTTGCATATAAAGTGGGGTGAATGGTCTGCACTGTACACAGCAGAACATACCGTCCAATGAGAAAGCTTCCCTGCGTGTGGGAGACATCATTCGCTGCTGAGACTATGTTCCGTAGCCTCATAAACCACTGTTGCTAGTAAGATGAAGCGCACACAGATTTATATTGGTCCCGGTGCAAGACAAAGGGTCGACTGGATATCTGTACGGTTCCATACAAAAGATTTGCTTGTTGCAACGCCTAGAATTATATACAGTATTTATTTTGACTGAAAGGGTTAATGCTGAAGTGCACTCTGTCTTTCAGGCTCCCAGTTAAGATGACAGCGAATTAATTAAAAATAGTTCCAAGACTTGCGTTGTATTGTAAGCATGATAGTAGTATATGGTGGGGGTTCTATTGCACCTGGCATCCCCTCCCCCGCGAGCTAATGCTGATGGTAAGTGGGAGGGCAACGATAAATAGGTAAGTGATATTACTTTTACAGAGTGCGTGTTTGTGCACGAACATGTTTCGGTAAGTGCGTGTTTATGCACGTAAATGTTTGGGCAAAGTGCGTGTTTGTGCGCGTATATGTTACGGTAAGTGCGTGTTTGTGCGCGTTTATGTTTCGGTAAGTGCGTGTTTGTGCGCGTATATGTTTCGGTAAATGCGTGTTTGTGCGTGTAAATGTTTCGGTAAATGCGTGTATATGCACCTAAAAATGTTTGGGTAAGAAGGTGTTTGTGCGCGTAAATGTTTCGGCAAGTGCGTGTTTGTGCACGTAAATGTTTCGGTAAGTGCGTGTTTGTGCACGTTAATGTTTTGGTAAGTAGGTGTTTGTGCGCGTAAATGTTTCGGCAAGTGCGTGTTTGTGCACGTAAATGTTTCGGTAAGTGCGTGTTTGTGCACGTTAATGTTTTGGTAAGTAGGTGTTTGTGCGCGTAAATGTTTCGGCAAGTGCGTGTTTGTGCACGTAAATGTTTCGGTAAGTGCGTGTTTGTGCACGTTAATGTTTTGGTAAGTAGGTGTTTGTGCGCGTAAATGTTTCGGCAAGTGCGTGTTTGTGCACGTAAATGTTTCGGTAAGTGCGTGTTTGTGCACGTTAATGTTTTGGTAAGTAGGTGTTTGTGCGCGTAAATGTTTCGGCAAGTGCGTGTTTGTGCACGTAAATGTTTCGGTAAGTGCGTGTTTGTGCACGTTAATGTTTTGGTAAGTAGGTGTTTGTGCGCGTAAATGTTTCGGCAAGTGCGTGTTTGTGCACGTAAATGTTTCGGTAAGTGCGTGTTTGTGCACGTTAATGTTTTGGTAAGTAGGTGTTTGTGCGCGTAAATGTTTCGGCAAGTGCGTGTTTGTGCACGTAAATGTTTCGGTAAGTGCGTGTTTGTGCACGTTAATGTTTTGGTAAGTGTGTGTTTGTGCACGTAAACGTTTGGGTAAGTAGGTGTTTTTGCGCGTATATGTTATGGCAAGTGCGTGTTTGTGCGCGTAGATGTTTCGGTAAGTGCGTGTTTGGGCGCGTATATGTTTCGGTAAGTGCGTGTTTGTGCGTGTTTGTGCACGTAAATATTTCGGTAAATGCATGTTTGTGAACGTAAATGTTTCGGTAAGTGCGTGTTTGTGCGTGTTTGTGCACGTAAATATTTCGGTAAATGCATGTTTGTGAACGTAAATGTTTCGGTAAGTGCGTGTTTGTGCGTGTAAATGTTTCGGTAAATGCGTGTTTGTGCACCTAAAAATGTTTGGGTAAGTAGGTGTTTGTGCGCGTAAATGTTTCGGCAAGTGCGTGTTTGTGCACGTAAATGTTTCGGTAAGTGCGTGTTTGTGCACGTAAATGTTTGGGTAAGTAGGCGTTTGTGCGCGTATATGTTAGGTAAGTGTGTGTTTGGGCGCGTATATGTTTCGGTAAGTACGTGTTTGTGCACGTAAATGTTTCGGTAAGTGCGTGTTTATGTATGTAAATGTTGGGGTAAGTGTGTTTTTGTACACGTAAATGTTACGGTAAGTGCGTATTTGTGCCCGTAAATGTTTGGGTAGGTGCGTGTTTGTGCGCGTAAATGTTTGGGTAAGTGCGTGTTTGTGCGCGTATATGTTAGGTAAGTGTGTATTTATGTACTTTAATGTTTCGGTAAGTGTGTGCTTATGAACGTAAATGTTACGTTAAATGCGTGTTTTTGCCCGTAAATGTATCGGTAAGTGCGTGTTTGTGCACGTATATGTTACGGCAAGTGCATGTTTATGTACGTAAATGTTTCGGTAAGTGCGTGTTTGTGCGCGTAAATGTTTCGGCAAGTGCGTGTTTGTGCACGTAAATGTTTCGGTAAGTGCGTGTTTGTGCACGTAAATGTTTGGGTAAGTAGGCGTTTGTGCGCGTATATGTTAGGTAAGTGTGTGTTTGGGCGCGTATATGTTTCGGTAAGTACGTGTTTGTGCACGTAAATGTTTCGGTAAGTGCGTGTTTATGTATGTAAATGTTGGGGTAAGTGTGTTTTTGTACACGTAAATGTTACGGTAAGTGCGTATTTGTGCCCGTAAATGTTTGGGTAGGTGCGTGTTTGTGCGCGTAAATGTTTGGGTAAGTGCGTGTTTGTGCGCGTATATGTTAGGTAAGTGTGTATTTATGTACTTTAATGTTTCGGTAAGTGTGTGCTTATGAACGTAAATGTTACGTTAAATGCGTGTTTTTGCCCGTAAATGTATCGGTAAGTGCGTGTTTGTGCACGTATATGTTACGGCAAGTGCATGTTTATGTACGTAAATGTTTCGGTAAGTGCGTGTTTGTGCGCGTAAATGTTTCGGCAAGTGCGTGTTTGTGCACGTAAATGTTTCGGTAAGTGCGTGTTTGTGAACTTAAATGTTTCGGTAAGTGCGTGTTTGTGCGTGTAAATGTTTCGGTAAATGCGTGTTTGTGCACCTAAAAATGTTTGGGTAAGTAGGTGTTTGTGCGCGTATATGTTATGGCAAGTGTGTGTTTTTTGCGTACATATTTCGGTAAGTGCGTGTTTGTGCACGTATATGTTACGGCAAGTGCATGTTTATGTACGTAAATGTTTGGGTAAGTGTGTGTTTGTGCACGTAAATGTTCGGGTAAGTGCGTGTTTGTGCACGTAAATGTTTCGGTAAGTGCGTGTTTGTGCACGTAAATGATTCGGCATGTGCGTGTTTGTGCCCGTAAATGTTTCTGTAAGTGCATGTTTGTGTACGTAAATGTTTCTGTAAATGCGCGTTTGTGCACGTAAATGTTTGGGTAAGTGCGTGTTTCTGCACGTAAATGTTTCGGTAAGTGCGTGTTTGTGCGCGTAAATGTTTGGGTAAGTGAGGGTTTGTGCATGTATATGTTAGAGTGCGTCGATGAAGTGTTCAGCGTTATTCTTTATATTAAGATATACGTTGGAATGTACGGCCGCACTCTTTATGTTAAGCTGTACGTGTCATGGTGACTGTAGGGAAGGCTCTGAGATAATCCTACTCACTAGTGCTAGACATTGTTGATATAGAAGAGGTCGCACATATTTGAAATTCAGAATGTATACCATTTTAAAATAATATATTTAATTTATTTTAGCGTTTTAGAATCCTGTTCGAACGTAATTTAAAAAACCGATAATTGTGAAAAATAACTACTTTATAAATAGTCCGATTATAGATTAACAATACAAAAAATATGTCTTCCCTTTTTTTTACAAGTATTGCTAACACTTCCAATACAAACTTCGGCCGCCTAGCCTTCGTGTGATGTAATTTGAGATTATTAAATTTGACTATGTAGAAGTCTGTTGGGGCAATGAAAATTCTGAATGCAATTGTCTTAACCGTTTTTTGTGGACCTTACGCAATTAAAATTTTTAAGTAAAATATTTTTCAAACAAAAATATCGTTGCATACAGACTGTAGTATTTTTTAGATTTCCCGTCCCAAAGAGAGCGGTAGATTGTGGGGGGAATATTCCGACGAGTGAAAACCTCGCATTTCAGTTTTGTTAAAACTATTGTGCGGGGAATGCGCTGGAGTTACGAGGGTTGAGATTAGGTATTTGTTTAATTATACACTGCGTTTTGGGTCAGAGAGAGCCTTGCGTGACTTTATTTTCAGAGTCTTGCGTAGCTAATCATTTTAAAAACATTGTGAGATCCTCGTTAAGCTATATTTTTTTTAGCGTAGAGCCGAGCATATTTTGTGCAGTCTCTCGTAGCGTAACGTCAGAGACTGACGTGTGATGTGATGCCTATATCTTAAACAGTTCGTCAACTGTGCTTGTAAGTTAGCATAGCGCTTAAATGGTTATTTTATAATTAACCTTTTCGGCGCTGATTTCTTAGATGTGAATTTGGCGTCTAAATCATAAACGGTTTGTCAACTATGCTTATAAGTTAGCATAGTGCTTAAATGTATATTTGTTAACGTTCTTCAGCTAACATGAATTGCAAGTTTCAAGAGCGTCGCGTAGTTAATCAGTTAAAAAAATCAAATTAAAAAAAATTAAAATTTAAAAAAATTAAAAAAATATTTTTGAAACAAATTGTGAGAGCCTTGCGTAGTGTCGAGCGCCTTTTTTTTAGAGCCTCGCGTAGCCAATCAGCGATGAGAGCCTTGTGTAGAGACGGGCGCCTTGCGTAGCGCGTGCGCCGCGGTGACGTCATCGGCTGTCGCGGGGGAGGGGATGCCGCGCAACCTGCTCCTTGCTAGGCGCCAGGTGCAATAGAACCCCCATATATATACTACTCATGATTCTTTTAATGTACATCAAATCACATTGACGATTTTTATACACATATGGGTACGAAGCTGCATACTAACAGCATAATAAGGTTCTTAACAGTTTCACGTTTGCACTTGGGTGACGCATGAATACCGTCATTGGGTCCATGACATTGTAAATTTTACATATAGAGGAATTACACAAAATGAGGAGGAAAGTAGATCCAAAATAGGGCTTTAAATAGTGCTCAATTGCCCCGTTCAGTCCCGATGTCCATGATGGAGTACATGTTGCACTTGAAGGGTATTTATGGTGGTCGCTGTACACAACAAGAAGGCCTAATCAGTGGCCGATGTTTTGAGTGTTTTCTTGGGAAATATCTTATATGTCAAAATTTCTGCGTCTCTCATTCGTCTATGTTTCAAGTGTGCACCTACTAATTACATACGTAAAAAGCTTTAGGAAATTCATTATGTCTGCATAGTAGACCGCGTTCGCTATACTAAAATTTTTTATTCTAAGGTTGGTGCATTGAATATATATGTATATATATATATATATATATATATATACCCAAGCTAGTGTGAGAATGTGGGTGTAAAAATTCCAAAGATGTTTGTCATTTATTAGTAAGTAGCGCAGTATGACAATAAAATACGTATTATAATATAACAAGGAGTACGTATTTTCACATGTTGGACCAGGTGAACAACGAAATTGTACGATAGCAAAGTTGGCTTGTATCTAATTCATTACCACAGTAATGCATGTAGTGTTATCTTAGAAATGAAAGTGAAACCAATGATGAAGGTACCTCACCAATTACTTCAGAAATGCATCCAAGAAATAGCAAAATTGATTAAGTATAAAAAACCAAAATGAAATGTGTTGTTGGGACGTCAGTGTTATGATAATTTTACTGCATGAACATATTTGGTAATGTTTTTTATTGTTATTTTTTTTGCAGTTCATCTCGTGGCTCACTCAGCGTATATGTAAGAAGTATTCGTTTCCCTTGTTACATTCCCATACATTGATGTTTTCGATATCTTGATGCAGTGGTGTATTTGAATTAAATTTTCGACAACGAGACAGTCCGACAAAATTCTGATAGCCGAGTGGCGACCCAAGGTCCGGTAGTTCAATCCTCTCATTCTTCCAAAGGATTTTTTGAGCTCTAACAACATTAAATAGCAGCGCCACTAGCGCCCCCCCCCCC
>NQII01000806.1:39963-81356 GCA_002778355.1 Clitarchus hookeri
TTTTTTTTTTTTCCTTTCCTGTGTGTGGTCATGTCTGCCCTCGCGTGCGTGAACGGAGATGCTGTGACGTCACCTATAGATTCCTTCTCTGTATTCCCCCTCCTCAGTGTTGATTTTCCATGTTCCACCCCTACCTCTGCTTCCCCGCGTATGCGCTGAGGTTCTGCTACTGTGCTTAAATACGCCGGTATGGCGTTCTTCGGGCCACTTCGCTCCTTATTTTTCGCCGGGTTTCCCTGTCAGGAGCTGCGTGTGTGCAGGTGAAGTCATGGTGATGCAGGATTGTGTTTAACTTTTGTGATGTGAGTCACGTTATCCAGGGCTAATCTAGAGGCATTTTATGCAGAGTTGCGTAAAATTAAATTGATTTTGGTGTCCGTCTGAAATTCCTTTTGGCCAGCCGCTTCTCGGAAAATTGTGTTCTCTACTTAATTTAACTTTAAATTCTTTCTCTATTAACTGAATGTGTGAGCCTTTTAAGGTTGGCGTAGCCTGCTGTCGATGTCTAATTGGAACGAGCTTCACTTGTTACCAGTACGTTGACAGTTGGACAGTTTTTTGAATGACACGCACCATGTACCTTTCCTTGCAGCTATAGGTATAAAATATTATCAAAGGTTTATGAGCCATTGTAATATTAGCGTGGAGTATACTGCCCTCCCTTTTTTTAAATATTTCGTATTTTGTGTCACAGCTTGGATGGCCTGCAGGGTGCCTGTGGCACTGTGAACCTTTTCGTGTGTTTCCACCAACATTTCATTAATTTGTCATTTCGCTTTCATTATTTCTTCTTTGAGTGCGAAATAATGTTTTATAGTACGCAATTAGCTAGCCTGTAAATGGGACATTGTCTCAGATCACAGCAATTTTTCTTATATTGCATTTTGAATTTGGCGGTTGACTTCAGAAAATTTGGGCACTTTGCACATTTATTCTAAAAGTTCTGTACATATGCTACTGCTTGTGGTTTGCCCATTCAATTCTAGTCAATTATGCCAAATTATAGCTTCAATATAGCGCATTTAAAGATTATATATATATATATGTGTGTGTGTATTTTTTGAAACTTTAATTAATTGCCCGCGAGACTTTCTTGCTATCTTCTATATTTTAAAGGCTGTGAAATGTTTTGAGAAGTTTTTTATTAACTGGTTTCATTTTGAATTCATGTTCTTATCAATCCATACTTTATGTGGCTAATTTGTCACACCTGGTAAAAGTCGTATTCCCAGAACATTTATTTCCTGTGATACCTAAGTGCTTACGCGCAATCACAGATAATAAAGACAATATGTTACGAGGGAGTCCCGTTAAGAACAAGTGACTAGAAAGATAAAAAAAAATCCAGGCCTTTAAATTTACTTTACTTTATTATAGATGATGCACCTGGTGGCTACAAAAACTACTGTAGAATGTGTAAGTTGTTCGCCATGTAAGCCAACATTGTCTATTTTCACAGGAAAACAAACTGCATAATAACTCTTCCTGCGCATGTCCATAACGCCTCTGGCTGGAGACTCGCGCCTCACACGCAGGCCAATAGCGAGCCAGCGGCGAGTTTAGCCGATCTTCACCGAAGACTCAGTCGTGTCATTCCAGGCCAGGCTCATCACTAGACACGTGCAAAATTAGCGAGATTTGTTTGTTACCATGCTAGACTTTGTTGTCCTATACCTACTTGAGCGCAGTTGGTTACTGACAAGTATGCGGGGTCAATAACATGCGCGGCCTCTTCACTGGCCATTCGCTGATCAACCGCTGGGTCTTTGCTTTCGGCTGAGAGCGTCCCTGGGACATGTCTCGCGGGTTGTCAGCCAATGACAGGAGCTAAACGAGCACACGGTGTCTTGGAGTTTCATCTGCAGCAACAGAATAATATAATGCGAGTTTCGCACGTCTCTACTCACCACACACTGAGCCCAGCTCGTCATGACTTAGAGAACTTGGCAATCGCAACTCGAGCAGAGTCGAACTCACGGGCTAGACTCGTACTATCACGGACCGCTGAACAGCTTGTGTTCATATTGTTATTCTTCACTTTGTGTGTGATGCTAATTTCCCTTTGCTCCGCTTGACTTTCTTTCACTGATTTTCGCTGGAGAGAGCATAAACTTAATTTAAAATTATGTTTTGTCCAGAATTAGCATTGCTGAAGAATGAACTCTCTCCGGTGCACAAAAAAATTTTTACGTTTTCCTTTGGCATAGTGCGTTAACGATTACTAGAGGATAGTTGGTCAAGATGTAGGATTGCTTATGGCAGACTGAATAGGGATATCGTCTCACTATTTAAGACTCCCAACAGCGGACTACATGTAGTTAAAAACACAGTATTTTGGAGTACGTACAGCAAACTGCATTAGCCACTAGTTCCCCGTTTAGATCTGCACACAATAAACTGGATGTAGCTAGCAGTGCAAGATTCAGGACTGCGTATGGTGGACTGAGTGCAGTTAGTGCACAGAAGAGAACTGCATACAGCTTACTGAATGTAGCTAACAGTGCATTAAGTGTAGATATGCCAGCTTTCTATTTATAACTGCTTATGACAGACTAATTCAGGACAGCCTACAGCGGAATGAATGTAATTATTAATTAACTATTTAGGACTACCTCAGGCGGATAAAGTGTAGCTAGCAGTGCACGCTCCAGGACTACCTACGGCGGACAAAGTGTATCTAGCAGTACATAGTTTACAACTTTTCACGGCAGTAACGTGTAGCTAACAGTGCATGTTTTATGACTAATACAGCGGACAAAGTATAGCTACCAGTACATAGTTTGGAACTACTTACAGCGAACCTGGTGTAACTATCAGTGCGTGGTTTAGGACTAAATATGGCGGACTGTGTGTAGCTAGCATTCCGCGGTTTATAATTACCTGTAATGGACTGAGTGTAGCCAACAGCGAAGGCTACGGTAGGCAGAGAATGGCTAGCAGTGCACCACGGTTGCGGACTCCCTACGGCGGATGTAGTATATATATCACTTGTAAGAGGGGAAGCCCCGGGCGGGATCATTATGCACCCACTTGTAGGTCTGCCAGGACTCGCCCCCGGCTGCGGTGTCGGGTTCAAAGAGGATTACGAGCTGAGAGGCAGCAAGGAGAAGGCTGGGGGAAGTGGAATTAAATACGCGCCTCCACTGCCCTAAACACACGCGCGACTCATTCGTTCACCGTTAAAACACTCGTCACTTGACAGCCCGCCTTCAAATGCTCGCATCTCCGTTTGATGCAGCCTGCTGGCTGCGCTTCAAGACACGCTACACTGGATTTACGAAACTTCCGCTACAACCTGCACCACAGATGTAGTCCAGTCACGGTTACTTCGCACTTTTCTGAAGCCCTGGCGAAGTTCTACTTCAAGGATATTCCTTCGCCTCATGCAAAAAAGCTAAACGCCAAGACTAAAGCATTTCAGAGGGACAACGCACCATATTCGTGCGCACTCAGTGTAATAATATTTCGCATAATGACAAAATGGCGTTCACCGGGCTGGAAACGTTTCACTTTTCGGAAGCGTTGACATGATTAAAGCCCTTAGTAATTAACACACAATTACTGTTCAAGTCAGGCGTTGCAAAACAAGAAATATATGGTGTGAACTATACTTACGAATTTCTTGTAATAACTGATACTTTGAAACTGTGGCAAAGAGGCACAGTGGGTCCTTGGCACAAGCAGCAACAAATTGTAAAATAGTTGACGCGTCAGAAGCAACCAATATCATTGCCCGTGGAAAGTCGTTATCTTTATTGGTGGTATAGTACTTGCAGAGCACCGACCATGATTTCATTATTTCTGCAACATGCCAGACGTGAGCAAGTATACTAGGGATAATATGTTAACCCTTATCATGTTATCCCGAGTAGTATACTCGTTCACGTCTGACGTGTTACAAAATAGATATAATCATGGCCGGTGCTGTACAATGTCAGAGTTACCACCAATACAGACAGCGTATTTTTTCTGGTTAATCGTACTGGCTGCTGCTAACACGCCAACATTTTACTATTGATTCCTTGCCAGCGCAATATACCTATACAAATTATTTTCGAAAGTCTCATCGTATAAGTTATTACAAGGAATTCGTAAGTACGTGTCGGACCAAAAATCTCCTCTTTCGCAACACTTGGGACGAAAAGTCAGTGTGTAAGTGAAGGGGTTAATATAAAAAAAGCATAAATATACCATGGCTGGTTCTGATCCTCCTTAAAGGCTGGTGTTCACTGTGAACTGACTTGAGATTTANGTAAAACCGACTTTACAGGCAACCATTTTTGGATAATAAAAAGTTACTGCGCATAACTACAGACGTCTACTAAAAACACACTAATTCTCAGACTCCAGTCAAGTTGATAGGGAATTCATATTGATCATATTTATATTTACATAAGCCAGTGTTTCTTGTTGTATACAAATGAGATTACGAATTTGCATACTAGCCCCTTAACATAATATCGCGAGTATACTCGTTCACGTCTGACATGTTGCAGAATAGGTGGAATTATTGTGAGTGCTGTACAAACACAGAAACTAGCACCAATATAGACAGCACCTTACCCTGGGCAACGCTGTTGGTTGCTCCTCACATACCAACTTCTTTATTATTGGTTTCTTCTTGTGCCATGGGTCTACTGAAAACCTTTCCATAGGTTAGAATGTCTCAGTTATAAGCAGCTCGTAAGTACCGTTCACACCAAACATTTATTCTTTTGCAACACTTCAAACTAATAATTAATGTGCAAGATAAGAGNCGTAAGTACCGTTCACACCAAACATTTATTCTTTTGCAACACTTCAAACTAATAATTAATGTGCAAGATAAGAGGACATTTAATTTCTTAAATATCTCACGGTTCCACTTGGATGACGCATAAACGAAGCGAACGGATACATAATGAGAATAAATATAGATCCTAAGCAGGGTTTTCAAAACTACTCAATCAACCGTGAACAGCATATACTTCCTTATGCGTACCACTTCTGACTTATTCGAACACTGGGGGGAACTGACTTCACTTCTACCTCGTTATACCAAGAATGTATCTATAATTTATTCGCGGTTTCTTCACAGTCTTTAATTAAAACCTTTGGAAAAACACACCATGTGTTACGTGTTTGGTTGTTCACTGAATATGCCATGTATCAAAAGCGTTTTGTATTCGTGTAAACATAAAAGGATCTTATTTTATGTTAAATTGAACATTAACATACATTCCATCTACACATTATAACATTTGAATTATAATTAATATTAATGTAAACAGAGAGGAAATATGTATGTTAGTAATGTGTAGTACGAAATAGTTATTACACAAAATATTATTACACTGAGTGTGAACGAATCTGGTGCGTTGTCCATTTAGCGCAATTTTTAAGACTCATTGAAGATTTTTTTGCATGAGGCGGAGGAATATCCTGGAAGTAGAACTTTTGCAGGGCTCCAGAAAAGTTAGAAGGTACCATGAATGAACTAAGACAGAGGTCCAATGCAGATGAAAATATTACACGATTACCACACTTCGTTTCCAACCAGTGAACAACGTTCTGCGCGCTTGAAAACGTTACCATCAGCAATTAAAAAACCTGAGGTGTGGTTACGTCCACAAATCAGATTACCCCTCGAGAGGACTTCTAAAGCAATGGGTACTTATTTTTCGCTGGGTACAGTACCGTTCATAAATATGCTTCATGTGCTAGATATACACGATCGTGAAGACACGGTGACTTGAACGCGTTAATTAGTTGAATGATGTACCGGGTGCAAGATAACTCGTGTAATGGGAATATCATTTATGGAACGCCTCTACTGGTTCCACACCTGTACTGGGGAGAGTTATTTCTGAGTACAAGTAGTATAAATTAAAAAAAAATTGTCGTACGTTATTATTCATTTGAAAAATTTCACAGAACCCTAGTATCATAAATGATCTACAGGCCAGAAGACCTACCACAAAATGTACTTGATAGGTCTATGTAAACCAATTATTGCAAATGGTTATTAAGGGCTCTGCCTGCCAAACGGGGAATCACTGTTAAAGAAATTCCTTCTTAATGCANAATTATTGCAAATGGTTATTAAGGGCTCTGCCTGCCAAACGGGGAATCACTGTTAAAGAAATTCCTTCTTAATGCATAGTTTCTAGGATAACTGTTTCATACAAAACGTAACCTGCGTGATATTGCTTAAGGAATACTGGCACGTTTAGAAAGCTTAATATTACAAATTAAAAAAAAAAAATTAAAGTGGCTAGCATTATTTGACACAGTTGCGATGAATACATTTTTGTTTGAAACATTCAACTTTAAAATTTATACAATGAGAGGTATAGTCCATTCACGGTAACTTCAAACTATTATGAAACCCTGCTAATATTTAACTTACAGGATAGTNCAATGAGAGGTATAGTCCATTCACGGTAACTTCAAACTATTATGAAACCCTGCTAATATTTAACTTACAGGATAGTCCTCCACCTCATGCAAAGGCATCGAATTCGTGCGCACACTGTGTAATAATATTTATAATGGGAACTATTTCTTACTAGGCATTACCAGAACAAATATGTTATCTTTGTTTGTTTTCATATTAATTATAAATTAAAAATTACAATCTATAAATAAAATATCAGTAAAAATAGAATTTAACCGGAAATAAGATAGTTTTATGCTACCGGAAGTATTAAAAAAACCTGTAGTACAGGGCAAAGGTTTGATTCGAAAAGTGTAAAGAAACCGTGAATAGGCTATAATATTGAATCTCTGTTTGAACTTCGTGGCCACAGGCTTGGTAGCCAGTAGTGGTCTGCTGCGCATCTGGAGTGCGCACTCTATGAGTGTTGGCTGGAGACGCACGTTCTCTAGTGAGGCAGAGGTCGGCAGCAGCTGACGGTCGCCGGGGTAGAAGAAGTGGGGAGGGTAGTTCCTACCTCCGAGGGGGTTGGAGGCCGACAAACAGTCAGTCTCTCCCTCCACCCCTTCACACAGCCTCCTCACTTCAGCGAAAGTGCTCTTGATACTTTGAAATCTCCTTTGCTCTCCCCGCGACGACTGCGCAAGACACGAGCTTGACCCGGGAAGACGCGACGAAGCTGATTTACCCGCTGCTAAAACTTTCGTAGCTCTACTGCCGGCGTGTTGGACGTCCTCGTTGTGGCTACAGTCCATTCGCTATTACCACACACTAAGGCCCTGTGCAAGTTCTACTTCCATGATATATCTCCGCCTCATGCAAGCAAAGCTTAACCGAGTCCGGAAACTACACCAAAGAGACACTGCACCACGCTCGTGTGCACTTAGTGTAATAATATAGAACTATTCATTACTAGGAATCACCAACAAACCATTCTCTCCCTGTTTTAATTCATATTAATTATAAATGAAGTATTATAATTTATAAATAAAATATATGTGAAAGTTCGATTTAACCAGAAATTTGATACCTTTTTGTTAACAGAAGTATAAAAACTTTGTGATACGTGCCACAGTTAGGAAATAGCTAAACACGTCATACATAGAGTGCTTTTCCAAATGTTTAATTCAAAAAGTGTGAAGAAACCGCGAATAGACTGTGTTTGTGGTATTAGTGAAACATTTACAGTATACTACACTATTACCTCGCAACAAATAAAAAACTATGTACTGTTTCACAATGCTATCAAACTATCATTATCATGTTATCAGTTCACGTTCTCCTCTCAGACAATATTTGTTTGGTGCATCTCTATGTCTTCTCTAGTAAGAAAAAAATTATTTCATTAGAGAAAATAAAAACCATTATCTACAGTTTTACCAAATGTTTCCGAAAACATTTAGCTTTGATGTTTTTTTTTTTTTAGTTTTTTGTAGGCATATTACATACATTGCTTGTTATTTTGCCGCATTATCCTCTCCGTTGGTAAGACAGGCGAATGCTACATAAGTTCAAGTAAGTTACGAACAACTATTCAAATAAAAACTTTTTCTCATATCATAAAATTAATAAAAATAGAATTAAAAATGATAACTACTGCGTTTTTTTAATGTGACAAAATAATGTACTTAAGAATATGTTCATACAAGTAATAAAAATTATGAAAATATAACAAAGTGCGCTGAAACTAGATTAACCATATTGANTAAGAATATGTTCATACAAGTAATAAAAATTATGAAAATATAACAAAGTGCGCTGAAACTAGATTAACCATATTGTGAATAGTCAAGTCTTGACTTTGACTTGACGTAAATACAATAAAGTAATGACGAGAAATTCAATATGGATTCGTTTGAAACATGCTGCACAGAATTTTTTGAGCTAGGTAGGCTACGAACTAAGAGCGCTACTACACATTCAACACAACTCGATCCTCACTTATAATTACCTGACAACCNCTAGGTAGGCTACGAACTAAGAGCGCTACTACACATTCAACACAACTCGATCCTCACTTATAATTACCTGACAACCCCATGTCGAGGCACAAATACTTTGTGCTGGGAGCCACACCTTGGTAGGAAACAAACACATGCACCAGCAACAAACTCAAACCCAAGAACAACAACAACCTCCCCTCCCCCCCACAAGCCAGTGCCCTTAAGATGACGCGGGACAAATNTAAGAATATGTTCATACAAGTAATAAAAATTATGAAAATATAACAAAGTGCGCTGAAACTAGATTAACCATATTGACTTGACGTAAATACAATAAAGCGATGACGAGAAATTCAATATGGATTCGTTTGAAACATGCTGCACAGAATTTTTTGCCCTAGGTAGGCTACGAACTAAGAGCGCTACTACACATTCAACACAACTCGATCCTCACTTATAATTACCTGACAACCCCATGTCGAGGCACAAATACCTTGTCCTGGGAGCCACACCTTGGTAGGAAACAAACACATGCACCAGCAACAAACTCAAACCCAAGAACAACAACAACCTCCCCTCCCCCCCACAAGCCAGTGCCCTTAAGATGACGCGGGACAAAAGTTAGTTTTGAATACGTCCGTCGAAATTCACAGGTATTTAGAAGCCAAATTTGTGAGCAACAGTTTTCCTGCACTGCTGCATTTATTTTGCGTAATGTCTTGCACTGGGATAACATATAAGTTTCAACAGCGTCATAAATATCTCGATAGAAATACACCATCTGGTAGAATGTTAAAGACTGTTCACAGTAAAACGAGCACTTATAAACCTTACTGCCCCCAACTGCATATATTGTAATGGCGCGCTGACTGCAAGCGACAAGTAGACGACAGAGTGAACTTAGTTCCATGTCTAGACGTTCAATTAAAAGTTTTAAGTAAACATCAGTGAATACAGGAATAATTTAATTTGCTTTCTAATTTTTTAGTGCATGTCAGCGCATGAATTTACAAATTTGTAAAATATTTTACGTTGGTAATAATTTCGCAATTTCAGTTGACCGGCGCACGAATAAAGTGATCAAACCCATTGCAATGTTAATTTTACGTATGGCGGAAGAATATACAATATGTATACAAGTAGATCTAAGGCAGGGCATTCAAAAGTACTCTGTTTGCCGTGAATAACCTATAGTAAAATAATTTAATGTAGGATTTCCCTTTCCTGGTTTTATATTGGCTCTAGCGAAACTGCACCATGGCCCAAGAGTGTAGAGCAATAAATAGCATATCGCGATACAGTTATATGCAGTATTGTGACATCAACATGACTGATATTTGCGATATCAATATAAGAGGTGTTTGCGATATATCGCCATCGATTTTCAATCCTCTCTCGGAGCGATGCATTGCACTGATAGACTACCGATGTAGTCAGCACGTTACGAAACTATTTTGAAAAGTTGATCTCGCACAGCCGTATAAGCAGATGCACTTACAGTATTAAAAATCTTCTTTCTTCTGGTCGGAATATTCATAATAGTTACACAAAGCAGCGAATTCCGCTATGAAACTCATTTCACACACGGGATGGCATATCGTTATTTCCTGCGCGATATTTAATTTGTTATAAAGTGCTGGTGTGTAGCGTGAGATCCTCTGGAAGGACTCGGCTGAGGATCAGAGCTATCTCGTAGTGGAGGGTGGATAAAGCAGAGAAATCCTGATGAGAATCTGCCTCCCCCCCCATATCCTCACACCCCTTCTTCAGTCTTCCTTTTCCTATTCATTCGCATTGAAGTCAGCGAACGGCAGCACGGCGGAGGCTTTAAACTTGAGTGAGTGCCGTCTCGCGGAGCTGAAGGAAAGATAGAAAGGAGAGAATACGCTTTAAAATTTGGCAACCCTGTCTCATCCATCACCGAGCCGCTCCGCCATAATCCACCCCCAACCCCCCTCCCCTCGACGCTGCGTCGCGTTGCGTTCCTTCACTGACGTCAGATGGATATTCCGTGTTCTCGCGTCCCGCACAAGCTCACGGCGAGGAACATTTTCTCTTTTTACGATTTCGTCGATTTTCCTGGAGCTGAAAAGCCCTCGCGCCATTGTTTGTCGCTCATTGTAGGTCGTAATAATGAGTTTGGGGAGGGGGTGGGGGGCAGGAAGTTTCTAGCGGAAACTCAAGTCTTAGTTTATGCTGAGAGATCCTGCACTCTCAAAGTGGAATTTCATTGCTTCTTACTTATTGAATACTGAACGACTGTTCCAGTATATTTGCTAGAATATGGTATAAATAAGAACTTATTTATTTTGTCAGAGCAATCACTTTACATGAAGAGAAAATAAACTGATTGCATCAATTTTAAGTCTACAATATTCGAATGACAGTGGTTTCTATGCTGCTTATAGAAACCATCACTAGAGTCCCGGAAATGTCTCGGATCCATTCGGCAACATACTGGACTCCACTATTGTGTGTTCACTCCAGCCTCAGTTGTCCATCGGCTGTTGCTCCAGTTTAATCCCTGACCAGGTAGCACGGAAGTAGCAACATCATCTACACGTGATTCGGTCCTTGTTTTCTTGCAGGTTAGTTTTTGCCTTAAATGGTCACAGGATGCGTCTTACAGAATGCGATCCAATTGACTCTGAAGGAAGAAAAGAACAAGAGCCTAAGTAAGCAAGCCAACAAAACTTACAGAACGCGGTCACACAAACCCCCCTCCCCCTTTGTCACTAGCAAAGAGTATGCTGTCAAGGATTTTGACGTGGGGTGATCTCGGAAATGAAGAACAAAGCGCAACATAAAATAATGCAGCAAAAGCAACTATATGCTATTCACGGTAAAGTGAGCACTTTTTGAAGCCCTCTCATTTGAAATAATGGTCAATAAATAGATTTTATTGTAGCCTTCGACACTAACTTAACGAGACCGGTGAAATATATATATATACTGTATTTTTTACTTGCATAACAATATTTATTTTAAAAAGTGGTTGAAGCATAAAAAATTGATGATAGGAAAAAAGTAACTAGGGCCTCAAAAGTGTTCACTTTACAGGGAACAACATGGTAGATGTTAGCCATAAATAATAAGTAATTATGCAGGGGAACGTGATCATAATATGCTGAATAATAAAAACAGACAATACTTCATTCACTTAAAAAAAAAGAAAGTTAAGCACTCATAAGGAATGTTCCAAACAGTGCGTAATTTGGTACACGTGGTAGATGTGTAAATTATTACAATTTCAATTATCGGTAAGGTCTAGTACGGCCACCTGAGTCCATTACTGATCGCTATTATAGCGATTAATTTTACAAGAGAAATCTTTGTACTGTTACAAGCATTTATTTGTAAAATTTCAAACAATTTCTCAGTAAAAATTTACAAATTTTTTTACAGTGTTGAAAACGACCTCTCCACTTTCCCCTTTTTTACCCTTTGTATGTGAAATGCGTTCGTATCGCCGTGCTGCCTGCAGAGATGACCGCAAATATGCTTTGTGTGTGTGTGTATGTGTGTGTGTGGTTAATTTCGCGGACGTTGTTTAAACAATACGTCTCTCCCCTCGCTCCGTCAGCGAGTTGTTTTTACGTCTCCTCGCAATCCGATATTTGTGCGGTCGGGCGGGCTTCTGTGACGTCACAAGCGGTCACAGTGAAAGGACAGCTTTGTCGAAGGGCGGCAGGACGAGATGAACACTCATAGGGATCTCGTGTCGTACATTGGTACAGGAGGCTGGTTGTCAGATGTGCCTAGCACTTCCTCAGAAGTCTTGTTTCAACTCGCAACAACCGCTTAGAATAATGTGACTTTAAACTGAGCACTTTTGAAAACCCTGCTTAAGACATACTTTGATCTACATTTCATTTTCTTCCACTGTACGTGAAATTAACATATCCACGTGCCTGGTCACTTTATTCGTGTATCTGTCAAGTAAAACTGTGGGATTATTATAAAAGTGAATATTTAATAAATTTACCCATTCACATATTTACGTGCATTAAAAGTATAAAGCTAAATGATCAATTTCAGTATTCAATAAAGTTAACCCAACTCATTCAAATCAACGTTAAGACATGGAACTACCTCCTCTCTGCCGTTGCCAACTTTACTATGCTCACGCCACACAGTGTGCTCGTTATTATTTTTTTTCAAACGTTGATTCCAAAACTGCTTAATTAACCGTGCATAGCCGGTATCTGCCTTGAACGGCAAACTTCTGTACCGATCACAAGGGCTTTATAAAATCAATTATAAGTTCTATGGTATAATGAAATGCAAATGAGAATATAATACGCAGAAGTGGAAAACGCATCGGACCCCTTGCCGCTGCACGAAGGGGTGGAGTTATTCAGTTCAGTAGTGACAGCGGCCGAGTGGGGTTGGGCGAGAGCTGCACCGCGTATGCATATTACCTGTCGAACAAAACGTAAGTCGCGCAGCGTAGTATTCAACAGCGCGGTAGTAGGTAGTGACGTCATCAGTTTTGTATGTATAGCGCCAAGCAGTGTCACGTGGTTTCCCTCCCTCCAGCGGTGAGCGTTGGCGAGAGCCCTCCCCTACCTTCCCTCCATCAAAGCTGCGCCAAGATTATTTTCTCATTTAAACTTTAATATACACAGTAAACCTTATCTCTACGTTTTACAAAAAATCCGCTAGAAACTGGTTGCCAAAATTATTTTTAAAAAAGCCCAATATGTTTTTTTATTTAGCAGAATGGTTTTTCATATATTATAAATGCGTATCAACCTCAAAATCAATGCGAATTTTATTTTCTGGTGTGTTATCTTAGTTACTATCTTGCACCGCAATAAAATGTGCGGATTACGATCTAGAAAACTGGTAGGTAGAAATGCATCACACTGACCAAATGCTTTCCCTGAAAGTAGGCAAAATTCTTCACTCGTAATTGGATCTTCTGGGAAATTCTATATTGCCATCCAAAAATTTCAAGACTTGCATTAACTTGTTTAGCACTAATTTACCTCAGAATGTTGTATTCTGTCGGATCCCCACAGTAGAATCGGACAAAATTTGTTTAACGATAGGCGTCCTTTAATGCTGCTGAAATGATATAATTGTTATAATTTAATTATTGACAATAGCTTAAGTATTAAAAAATTTCGTAAAGGCTAAACTAAAACATGGAAATTTCGAGCTAGTCATTGATACCTTTTCTGGAAGATAAGCACACATTGACATTATTATTTCCCTCATAAGTAGATATGTACTGTCACAGATGATAAATTGACTACTGGTATACTGAGTTTTCTTGTATTAGCACGAAGCTGCAAATAAAAAGCAAAGGAAGGATTTCTTACGACAATACAAATTTACTCGTATAACATACATTTTTAACATCAGTGTTTTGAGTACAATAATCGGCCTAAGTGCTATTCTTCTGGAAAATAATTCATCTGAAGTTCAGGTGTGTTGGTTTGGAAATCCTGCAAAATTCCGAGCCATCGATCAACACGCATTACCGAAAATAGCAAAATTATTTTGACGTTACTTTTATTTAACTAGCGATGCTAGAAACAATGGTTTATAACCGGAAAAAGTTTAGTATTTTCTAGATTCCAACGTACTGAGCACATCTCAGAAAATGTTCTTTCATTATTTGTTGTCGCGTGTGCACGAAACTACTTTTTCATTTGTCTGGTCAAATGAGGATTCTGGCGCTCTAAAACTGAAGATTTTTGACTGGCTTTCGAAGTGCTAAGTCAAGTCAAAAATGCATCATCCAATCATAAAAGATCAGGACATTATGGTATTTTAGTAAATTGGGTGTTCCATTTTTTTTTCAATTTTATTTGGTGTTTCGAGTGTTCTCGAGCGGCGACAAGACGTTGGAGGGGGAACACTATTTATTCAGCGACAAGACGTTGGAGGGGGAACACTATTCACTCATCATTCGGCAGAAGTGACTTCACGAAACCGCGGAAAAGTGAAATCTGCAGGATGTCAGGACTGGGAATCGAACCCGGGCGGAATCGAACCCGGGCCTTCTCGAATGCGAGTTCACTATCTCGTTTGGTTGGTTCAAAATTTTTCGCGATTTACCAGTGTGTATAAGCACATATAGTGCAGTAAGGTGCGACGCTACCCGCGAGAGCAGAGTGTTGAACGGGCCGGTGATGAACTGGCACGCCGCAGTTACTCGTGGGAGTAGTTACGTCCATGTACGGGGCGGAGTGTGTGTAAACAAGGGATAGCGCGGTCGCCAGAGACGGCGATGAAGGAAGACGGGGCCAGGGAGATGGACGGATGGCCATAGCCACCCCCCCTCCCCCACCCTTGCTCCGGGCGGACAGTGAAATATCGGCTGTCTGGCGTCTGAGAGAGCCCATCTCCGCGGTGATGGAGTTTGGTCAGTGCGGCACAAACATCGCGGCGCTGCTCTGGGTCTTGCACACTCCCCCTCTCTCCCCCGCAGACACCACCAGCCTCGGCGCAGATCAATACCACGCCGCCTGCAGCCAGCATCCGCACCGCAACCTCACTGCGAGCGAGTCTGTCTGCGAGTCCCTGCTGGTGGCGTGGTGGCATGTCGACCACGGGACTGCACTTCCTCAATGCCGCTACTGCCATGTCGTACGACGCCGAGCAATATGTTAGCGATGTGCGGTGTAAGCGTATACAACGTAAGCGATATGTTATCTGGACGATATGCGAGATTAGTGAAATACGATGTTGGCGTTGTGCGATGTAAACTGTAAACATTTTACTTTTAAAATATTTTTTAAATTTTATATTAAAACATCATATTTATTGTATGGAATTTTTTTTGTTGGTTACATAAATACCTACAAATAAAACATATTTTATAAAGGAACGTGTTATTACGAGCTGCAGTAATCACAACAAGTGTTTATCAACCCAGGGAGCGACGTCCCTGCTGACTGATGTGGAGGAGTGACCGACATACTTGCCCCCTCATGGTCACAGTCTATCGTTACAATCACAATATGCATAACATTAAAACAGGTTAACCCCTTATCACTCATAATTAGGGCCATGTATTTTTCGCAAAGAGGTTTATGCTCATGGTATACTTCAATATCCTACGTCCACTGGTTATTGGCCTCGCGTCTACATGAATAGACATGTTCTTATTTAACTGGGCCAATCAGAATAAAGTACATACTCCGATACTGAACGTCCATGATTTGCGGGCAAGACACTTGAGGCACTAGACATTTAAAGTCTTCCAACCACGAAAGTGCAAATGAAAGTGTTTTGGAGTACAACTGGCATTAAAATATTCTCGCGAAAAATACGTTTCCCTGCTCATAATTGAGATTCAATAGTTGCGGGTTTGGACCTTAAGTGCAATGGCTCAAACTCGATCGGGCAAACAAACTTACCCGACGATTATTGTCACCTATGAAAATCTACTATCCTCATACCGACCGACCAAGAAGATGTTTCTAACAGCATTCACGTCACAATTACACGCGATTTTACAGTTTGGACAAACTTAAAATCGGTGCTCGTGAATTCTGTTTTTTTTTCTTTAGGCGCCTTAAGATATGCCATTGACTGAAACTGAGCATTCGTACAAACTAATTTTCCCTATAATGCACGCCTTATACGTAGAGACCCGGAAATTTCGCGGATTCTTTTGGCAGCAAATGTAAACTCGACAATCCTTTGTGTACTAGGACTGCACCTAGCTATTCATTGGTTGATGCTCCAAATTCATCCCAGTTCAGATAGCACGGTATTCGGTCCTCTTTTCCTTGCTGGTTAGTTATTGGCTCAAACACGTCTAGGGAGTGGCTGGCAAATTGCGATCCAACTGATAAAGCAATCAAATGTATACGTGTTCGAAGTAAAGCTTGTCCTCGAATGAATTCGCACAATTTCCAGGTCTCTACTTGTATATGATATGCCTTGGAACGGCGTGCGCTAATCAGTGCCCCTGGTTACACACTGGTAGCCCAGCCAATAGATAACTTTCGCAGCAGGTAGTAGCCAGTCAGGAACAAGGCCAGTTCCCAGAGACTCGAGCAGCCAATCAGATGTTGGGTACGCGCACATCAAAGGAACCGCCTCACCACTTCATCTCTGTATCCTTATCTTCTCTATGATTAAACATATCACACAACTAGCGGTAACGTCGCATTTCAAACCGCATGTTTTTCTTTCTTTGTGCACAAACCGGGAACCAGTAAAACTCGGATGAGTGGAGTCCAGAGAAATTGCAACAAAGATTGTGGGGCCGGGGGTGCCTGTCCCACCCCTTCCTAATTATTAATTATTAAATTTAATTGTGTGGATCTTTAAGAACCAATTTTTTCCCCCTAAATTCTGAAAATACTTTAAAGGTTTCTCGACTGGGTATAGATGATAACTTGACAAAAATTAAAACATAAATAATATTCGTCTTGCTTATTTTTAGAGGTAAAATTCATTTTAGCAAAAGTATAGTTTCGGCAGAAGTGTTTTGTGAAGTCATAGAAGTGGCACGTTGCAATTTATTTGAAATCCGACAGTTCGTTCACGTGCTGCGTTTAACTGCTAATTATTTCGAAGAGGAGTCGGTGGTGCAGTGGTCAGACAACTCGCCTCCCAGATTGTTAAACCGGATTCCAAACAGGATTCAATTTCCGGTGGGGTTGCCTCCGGATTTTCGCATGGGGGAATCGTGGAGGACGTGGACGCTGGTCGGCGGGTTTTCTCTTGGCTCTTCCGTTCTCCCCGCCCTGGCATTCCAGCGCTGCTCCATACTCACCTCGCTACGCCCTCATCAGCTCTCAAGACCTCGATGGTGAGAGCTGCCCAGATCTGTTCTCTCCACTTCTCTCTAATTATTATAACTTTAAATTTTATCTCAATAGTTGAAATTGTAATACATATGAACCACATAACAAATTTTCAAGCAAGATTCTTGTGACGTTCTAATAACGGGTACAATTATTTGTAGTTGTATTGTGATGTATTAATTTAGTCTCATTTTGCTATTTGTACCACAAAAATATAACATTATAATTATCATAACTCGTTTTATTATTTTCTGAAAATACAATATGCTGCTCCTATTGTCGTGCTTTTTTCAGACTTCCCTATTTTCTTCTACTAACAACAACAAAATAATATTTTATACTATATATTTTGACAATAAACTTCTTATTTACAACCAATATTTACAGAATAGTCAATCGCCTCACATAAATTAACGCAATCAATCACTTAAAACCAGCCTTTATAAACAGTTTTCTCACTATTAAATTACAAATAAAATTATATATATGACAATTGGCAGTTTTAGTATTAACAATCAGCCCTACATCACTCGTCCATTCATTCCCACCTTGTATCAGTTAAGATATCAGCAGCCGTTACTGTTAGGAATGTTCTGCAGCGCCCCGAAGTGCCGCACTCTACTCGCCAGGTAACTTGCCCCCCGCAGCACTCTCGCACTCTAGTCCGCCGCCGGTTGTCTTCTTCAACAGCTCTATCTCCGTTAACCATTCATAGACTTCGTAAGTTAGCTATCATAAGACTGCAATGACCATGATTTAGCTTCAGCATGACTTGAATATTATTATCTTCCCGTATCAGGCCTAGAGGTGTCTTCGTCCCAGCTGCCAACGTGCGGAAAGTTGCCAAACGCGAACTAAATTATAAATTGTAACATCTCAGTTACAGCCCCGAATATATAAAAATAGGGAACAATTAAAAAGCAGACAACAGAAAAATAGTTTTTATTTTGATAAGTCGGTAGTTAAGGATGGAGTATTTCATTCGAACGATAATATACTTATTAGTTCAGATAAAATATGATAACATAGGAAAGTATTAAGCAGACACAATAATTCAAGGCTGTATTATGTGATAAACGAAAGAGAAAATATAATTAGGCAGAATTCTTGTCATTTAAGAAAATTATTGAACGAATCTGTGATAACATCAGATGAAGAATATGGATCTAGTAACAAACGTGATGAGTGTAATGTCAAAGATGAAGAGGAGTTGAATACAACTAAAAGTAGGGCAAATTATGAAAATAGTACTTGAATACCTTAAGAGGAGAGGGGTAGGTTACTAGAAGAATGTCTGATATGAATGAAACTGAAAATGTGTAACTAGGAGTGCTCGTATTATCAGAAAACCAGAAAGGATAAATATTTTCATATGATAAGTTATAGGTGATTGATACTGGCTAAGTATTGTTTAAAATTCCACTATAAAGCCTAGTGTATATATTATTTTAGTAATATTTGTATTGCATTGTTTAAGATTATGTTTTAGATTAATGACTTATTTTTTATTCTAAAGAAGCAAGGTGTGACATGTTATGTTTACTTCACGTTATCGAGGTCATATTTGAGAGTTGTCATATTGGCCATCGAAGAGTACTATTGTCATTATTATTAGAAGGGTTTTTTTTTGTTGCACAACGTCAATTAAAAGATAATGAAAGCGACAACTTACCATCACACGGCCCGGGTGCGTGAAGTGGTTCATCGTTCGTTGTAAAGAAGGATGTCAGTTTAGGAAGTTTACTATTTGTTCTTGTTCTCTTATTTTTCGTCTTACGCTTGGCATCACCACTATCAAGTTCACTCATTTCGGTATATTTTTAAACTACTTCATTTCACCTTTGGAGAAACCTTCATTACAACAGAACCAATGACACACAAAATAAAAATCTATGTGATACGTCAAGGACTGTTTATATTTCACTGTCGTCTGACCACCAAAAAAAGCAAAACAAAAGCATCGTTGCATACTAGTGTGAAAGCAAAACATCTTAACTTATCTTTTCTTTAACACAGCTGCCAACATCATGAACATGTGTATTTTTATAGATCGTGTCCTGCGTGTATATGCGCGGCTAAAACAAGTTTTTGCACCAGTTGTGATAAAAATGCACTTTACGCTTTAAAGTACAGGGAATGCAATTTTTTTTTAGAGAAAGAGGGAAGGGGAAGGGGTGTTAGGCTATAATGGTCTTAATTAATAAGCACAAGAGAATGCAAACCTCATTGGACAAATAATTTTTCAGAAGATTTTAATAAATTTTTTCGGCATTTGGTGTTCTAACGCAAGTCAATTTCTTTTTACATTTACCACGAACACCTGGTAAGTAAAATTTTGTGATGCTGTAGCGTTTACAATGGTTTTCTTATTGTGATATCTCGCTAATATAAAATGTATTACTTCAGTTAGTAATTATGTGCAGCAACCCATCTTGGTTTCATGGGAAAAATAGAAAAGTCAATTCCTTGTTAATTATTTATTTTATCTAAAAAAAAAAAAAAATGTGACCCCTGAAATGTGTCCAGGGCCTTTTCATTCCTTCTTTAGGACGCTCACCTATTCCGCCTTACATTCGACGTTGTCCAACCTTTCGTTAGAACTGCCCATCCTTTCATTAACAACGACCATTCTTTCAATCACTCTGTCAATTATTTCGCCGACATAGACTATTTTATTATTAACTAACCTTCTAACAGTTGGTCTAAATTTCCGTTCACACTGTCTTGTATCTTGTCCACTACTTCGCTAACAGTGTCTCTTTTCTTGACTACCAGTTCACTAATGCATCTAATTTGACTACTTNTATCTTGTCCACTACTTCGCTAACAGTGTCTCTTTTCTTGACTACCAGTTCACTAATGCATCTAATTTGACTACTTACATACTTATTAACATTGCTTATTTGACTATTTACATTATATATTTTCTGTGTACATTCTCTTTACACTATTTAAAAATTAATTTTTTTTNTTGTTCTTGTTCTCTTATTTTTCGTCTTACGCTTGGCATCACCACTATCAAGTTCACTCATTTCGGTATATTTTTTAACTACTTCATTTCACCTTTGGAGAAACCTTCATTACAACAGAACCAATGTGACACAAAATAAAAATCTATGTGATACGTCAAGGCCTGTTTATATTTCACTGTCGTCTGACCACCAAAAAAAGCAAAACAAAAGCATCGTTGCATACTAGTGTGAAAGCAAAACATCTTAACTTATCTTTTCTTTAACACAGCTGCCAACATCATGAACATGTGTATTTTTATAGATCGTGTCCTGCGTGCATATGCGCGGCTAAAACAAGTTTTTGCGCCAGTTGTGATAAAAATGCACTTTACGCTTTAAAGTACAGGGAATGCAATTTTTTTTAGAGAAAGAGGGAAGGGGAATGGGTGTTAGGCTATAATGGTCTGAATTAATAAGCACAAGAGAATGCAAACCTCATTGGACAAATAATTTTTCAGAAGATTTTAATAAATTTTTTCGGCATTTGGTGTTCTAACGCAAGTCAATTTCTTTTTACATTTACCACGAACACCTGGCAAGTAAAATGATGTGATGCTGTAGCGTTTACAATGGTTTTCTTATTGTGATATCTCACTAATATAAAATGTATTACTTCAGTTAGTAATTATGTGCAGCAACCCATCTTGGTTTCATGGGAAAAATAGAAAAGTCAATTCCTTGTTAATTATTTATTTTATCTAAAAAAAAAAAAAAATGTGACCCCTGAAATGTGTCCAGGGCCTTTTCATTCCTTCTTTAGGACGCTCACCTATTCCGCCTTACATTCGACGTTGTCCAACCTTTCGTTAGAACTGCCCATCCTTTCATTAACAACGACCATTCTTTCAATCACTCTGTCAATTATTTCGCCGACATAGTCTATTTTATTATTAACTAACCTTCTAACAGTTGGTCTAAATTTCCGTTCACACTGTCTTATATCTTGTCCACTACTTCGCTAACAGTGTCTCTTTTCTTGACTACCAGTTCACTAATGCATCTAATTTGACTACTTACATACTTATTAACATTGCTTATTTGACTATTTACATTATATATTTTCTGTGTACATTCTCTTTACACTATTTAAAAATTAATTTTTTTCTGCATTAACATTTTCAAAGGCTGCGGGCTTAGTTAGGTTTTCTAAGCGACTAAGGACTTAATAAAATAAATAATTAATTATTTCCTAATTTATAATAAAACAATTTTAAAATACTCCATTCTTTATATATTGACAATAAATGGCTATCATTTGTTATTCTCAAAAAATCACCCCAGAGAAATAAATGAAATAAATCACTTAAAACCCGTCTTTATAAATAGTTTTCTAAGACCTACTGAATTACTATAAAAATCATGCACTCGATGATTGACAGTTGTATTTTTTACAACCACGTCTGTATCACTCGTCTATTCATCCCTGCCTTGTTTCAGTTAATATATCACCAGTCTTTTCTACAGGGTATGCGTGTAGCGCCCCGAGGTGCCGCACTCTACTCGCCAGGTCACTCACCCCCCGCAGCACTCTCGCACTCCAGCCCGTCGTCGCCACTCGTCCTCCACAACGCCGCCGGTCATTGTCTTCCTTCGTCGCTCGTCGCACTTTGCCAGGTGGCTAACACAAGACCTGCCAACAATCCAACCACGGCGGTATTTATAGTGGCAGGCGTCCTGATCCAGAGTCTTATTCACATGTCTTGTTGCGCCGAGGAGGGAGATTATCAGAAAATTCCACCTTTGCGGACTTCTCCAGGTGGTTTGTTTAAGGGGAGGGGGGCGGCGACGCCATTCCAAGTAGCTGCAAATCATCCCGCTTGCCAAGCCACATAATGGCGGTCGGGTCGAGGTGACTCCCCCCTTCCCCCTCTCCAGTCTTGAAAGTGGTAACGGCTCCATGCGCCCGGCTCAGAGTCTGCGTGTAACAGTATATACATATGCTACAAATTTAATAATTAGTTCTGTTACTTATTGATGTCTCCGTCTTATTTCGGATGGCTGACAAAGCAGTGGTTTACACATCAAAATTCCTTTTTATTTTCTTTCCGAAGTGTTGTGTGTAGTTTTCCGTGACAAGACCTCCCTGTTAAGAGCCGCCCAAATCTCTCAACTCAACAACTACAAGAACTATTTGTTATTCATACGCAAAATCTGTATACAAGCAAACACAA
Organism: Clitarchus hookeri; assembly: GCA_002778355.1. NCBI lineage: Eukaryota > Metazoa > Arthropoda > Insecta > Phasmatodea > Phasmatidae > Clitarchus > Clitarchus hookeri. Next base: position 62,278 of record NQII01000806.1, read on the forward strand.
AGCCTACAGGTAATAGGTTGCCATAACGGAGATAATTGTTGCGTCGAATGAAACTACAGCACGCGCCATAACATTTATTTGAAATACTTGAAACCACAAATAAAATCTGGTGCAAAGGGGTTAACAGTGTACTTAGTTATGTCATTTTATCCAGTGCAAAATCAAGTACCAAGGAAAAGGGAATCTCAAGCCTCCTTAGCCCTCTCTTGGATCCGCCTCATCACACGAAGTCATGTGCATGAGGCCTTCTCCTTACATTCTGCAAATGGCGGGGGCTGTGCGACTTACACTTGCCATCATAGTTTCAAGGCATGTCGATCATATCGGTATCGGTGCGATATATCACTCCCAGAGAGTATTGAAAATAGATGGTATCGCCAAAATAGCATATCGCTTATCGCCAAGGACCGAGGTGGTGTAGTGGTCAGACTACTCGCCTTCCACCTAAGCGAACCGGGTTCAATCCCCGGTGGGGTCACTCCCGTACTTTCGCAAGTGGGAATCGTGCTAGACAATGCCGCTGGTCGGCGGGTTTTCTCGGTGATATCCCGTTTCCTCCGCTCCTGTATTTCGGCGCTGCTGTATTTTCACCTCATTTCACCCTCATCGGCTTTCACGACCTCGTTGTTGAGAGCCACCCAAATCTCTCAGTTGAACATATATCGCCAATATCGTGATATGCGACATATTGCTATACATTGTTAAGGCCATATGGCCACCACGATATTCCAAAATTATTGTTTGGTGATGTACAGACAGTATACCGTACCTACATCGCACAGCGCTGCTTGCAGTAGTGAGCGACGGGAGAACTCGTGAATCCCTACAGCTTCACTCTGCGAACTGTGGCTTCGTGTCAGTCAGTCCTACACACAGGAAGCTATCTTGTCCTCTCGTATCACTCTACACTCCCCTTACTATCACTCCGCTCTACAAGTGGCGACGGCAGATGTCACGGCAACGCCTTTCCACTACACGTCAAGTCACGCAATAACGCCTAAGGTTGAAATAGAAATGCTTCAAATAGAGCAGTTCGCCCGACTGCGCAGCAAGCACTGCTCATTAAATATAGTACAAACACTACCAGAATTTCCAGAAAAATTCTATGTATGTTGCAAAGAATGAAGAATGCGCATATTCTATAATACTGCAAAATATTTTGTTATTATTTAATTATTTAAATGTTTTAAAAATAACTTATTAAGAGTGCTTTGGCCCCTTAACATATATTATGCCGGAGAAGTGCGTTATGCATAATCATGGTCAGCACTGTACAAGATGAGAAGCCAGCGCCAATAAGGACAGCTTATTTATCTAAATACTGATATAGCTGCAGGCACACCATAGCTACTGCTCCTACCATAAACCAACACAAACTCTTGTCATAGACTCAGTTATTGCAGGGAACTTGAAAGAACTTGTCAGACCAAAAATATTCTCTGCTGCGATACCTGAAACATAAAATTAGTGTGTAACTATAGGGTTTTAATTAAGAATTAACTGTTTTTCCACTCTCAATGCTTTAAAAAGAACATTTTGCAACCCCCCTAGTACTTTCATCATAATTACTCTGTATGTATGCAATAAGAAATCAATTTAAATGTTTACAAATATTAGAATTTACACACATTTCAACTACATGCGTTATCTTTTCGTAACTTAAATAAACGCAAATTAAACCAATTAATAAAATTTTTTGTAAAATTAGTACCAATATATTTTATTATACATACCCATAACAGCTATAGTCTATTCGCGGTTTTTTCACACTTTTTGCGTGGAATCTCTTTGGTAAATCACACCATGTAAGAGATGTNAGCTATAGTCTATTCGCGGTTTTTTCACACTTTTTGCGTGGAATCTCTTTGGTAAATCACACCATGTAAGAGATGTTTGGTTGTGTACTAAATATGTAATGTCATAAGCTTATTATACTTGTGTTAACATAAAAGTACCTTATTTTTGGTTAAATTTACATTTTGTTTATATTTTCATCTATGCATTATAATAAATCATGTATACATAATATGAATAACAACAGCGAGAAAATATATGTGTTGGTAATGCCTAGCAAGAAGTAGTTCTCACGTGAAATATTATTACACTCGGTGCACATGAATGTGGTGCGTCGTGCCTTTGGTTTGCATGAGGCGGAGGAATATCCTGGAAGTAAAACACTAGCAAGGCTTCAGAAAAGTTGTAAGTAAACGTGAATGGACTATAACCTACCTTATAACTAAGAGGATGGTTGTAGGTCATGGGTAGAGAAGGGACCTAGACGTGTCTCAGTGCTGAACCCCACACGCCTGATTATGCAGGTAATATACTAACTACAAGGGCACATGCTGTTACTGGGATTGTGCAAACATGGCCGCGACTGAAGCAACGGTCACCTCCCATGCTAATTTCTAACCTGAGAAACGAAATGAGGGGGAAGCNCAAACATGGCCGCGACTGAAGCAACGGTCACCTCCCATGCTAATTTCTAACCTGAGAAACGAAATGAGGGGGAAGCCTGCATAGACACTGTAAAAAAACCCTCGACAGTAAACAATCACAAAATTGCATGCAGTTTATGAAGCAGGAAAAATAATTATACCTGAACAGAGAATGGGAAAAGAGTATATTCATAAAAATTGTGCTTTGAACGTTAAAAGAGAAAGATTGGTGGAGGGCTTTCTTTGTTTTGGTCATGCTGGTGTTGAATGTCCAGAAGTCTTGTGTTACGTTTTGTATCCTCTAATTTTGAGTTCTTCTCACTGGTATTGAATGTATAAACTTCAATGAATATGTTTAAAGTTAATTCGTCTCAAACAGGCTCTTAAAGGCCTCGCTAGTAAACAATATTAAACTGCTCAAGGTCACGCCGGGCCGTAAGGAAACATTGCTAAGGCGACGGAAAAAAAGCATAACAAATCTTTGCATGTGTTGTTGTTTCCNGCTAAGGCGACGGAAAAAAAGCATAACAAATCTTTGCATGTGTTGTTGTTTCCTCAGAATTTCAAGAGTTTTAGTACAGCAATCTGCTCAGAAAAAATACAGTAATGTCGATAAAGTTCAAAACACTGATTTACAGAAATAACAAATACCTTAAAACACAGGGCTACTTAACGGCGATTTTCGCTGATTTGGCCCTTTCCAACGATCACATTTATGTTTCAACAACCATATTTATAAATTGACTACACAATAAACAGGGCTGTTATGAAGATAGTAAATATGCATTGTGAAGTGCCACATATCATACATCACGTATTGNTTGTCAGACCAAAAATATTCTCTGCTGCGATACCTGAAACATAAAATTAGTGTGTAACTATAGGGTTTTAATTAACAATTAACTGTTTTTCCACTCTCAATGCTTTAAAAAGAACATTTTGCAACCCCCTTAGTACTTTCATCATAATTACTCTGTATGTATGTAATAAGAAATCAATTTAAATGTTTACAAATTTTAGAATTTACACACATTTCAACTACATGCGTTATCTTTTCGTAACTTAAATAAACGCAAATTAAACCAATTAATANAATTTACACACATTTCAACTACATGCGTTATCTTTTCGTAACTTAAATAAACGCAAATTAAACCAATTAATAAAAATTTTTGTAAAATTAGTACCAATATATTTTATTATACATAACCATAGTAGCTATAGTCTATTCGCGGTTTTTTCACACTTTTTGCGTGGAATCTCTTTGGTAAATCACACCATGTAAGAGATGTTTGGTTGTGTACTAAATATGTAATGTCATAAGCTTATTATACTTGTGTTAACATAAAAGTACCTTATTTTTGGTTAAATTTACATTTTGTTTATATTTTCATCTATGCATTATAATAAATCATGTATACATAATATGAATAACAACAGCGAGAAAATATATGTGTTGGTAATGCCTAGCAAGAAGTAGTTCTCACGTGAAATATTATTACACTCGGTGCACATGAATGTGGTGCGTCGTGCCTTTGGTTTGCATGAGGCGGAGGAATATCCTGGAAGTAAAACACTAGCAAGGCTTCAGAAAAGTTGTAAGTAAACGTGAATGGACTATAACCTACCTTATAACTAAGAGGATGGTTGTAGGTCATGGGTAGAGAAGGGACCTAGACGTGTCTCAGTGCTGAACCCCACACGCCTGATTATGCAGGTAATATACTAACTACAAGGGCACATGCTGTTACTGGGATTGTGCAAACATGGCCGCGACTGAAGCAACGGTCACCTCCCATGCTAATTTCTAACCTGAGAAACGAAATGAGGGGGAAGCTTGCATAGACACTGTAAAAAACCCCTCGACAGAAAACAATCACAAAATTGTATGCAGTTTATGAAGCAGGAAAAATAATTCTACCTGAACAGAGAATGGGAAAGGAGTATATTCATAAAAATTGTGCTTTGAACGTTAAAAGAGAAAGATTGGTGACGGGATTTCTTTGTTTTGGTCATGCTGGTGTTGAAATGTCCAGAAGTCTTGTGTTACGTTTTGTATCCTCTAATTTTGAGTTCTTCTCACTGGTATTGAATGTATAAACTTCAATGAATATGTTTAAAGTTAATTCGTCTCAAACAGGCTCTTAAAGGCCTCGCTAGTAAACAATATTAAACTGCTCAAGGTCACGCCGGGCCGTAAGGAAACATTGCTAAGGCGACGGAAAAAAAGCATAACAAATCTTTGCATGTGTTGTTGTTTCCTCAGAATTTCAAGAGTTTTAGTACAGCAATCTGCTCAGAAAAAATATCCAACGATCACATTTATGTTTCAACAACCATATTTATAAATTGGCTACACAATAAACAGGGCTGTTATGAAGATAGTAAATATGCATTGTGAAGTGCCACATATCATACATCACGTATTGCCTAATACACACCACTCTACATTGCATTGATATGAACCCAACTCGTGCGTAACGTGAGTCGGCCCGAACATGCGAGGCTCATGGCTGTCCACGGCGCACTGTCGCGGATTGTACAGAGTGAGACTCGGCACGCTCGAACTCGCTCGTTCGCCCAGACGACCATTCTGCCGCCTGCTCACACGACGTTGCCACGACACGCTCACTCACAAGTCCACGTGGCGTTCGCGAAACAACGTTCCTACATGAACAGACGTGAAAGGACTTGTATATCCCTATTTATAGGTCATATAAATACGACTTTGTTAAGTGATAACAGTTAACGTAATACATAGTTAATAAGTGAAATAGCATTTCCTACATAATTATGTTTTTATCCTATGAGGCAGATGGAACTATCGAACCATATCAATATNGGCAGATGGAACTATCGAACCATATCAATATAAATCACAAATTCAGCACTGTTATATATCGAGTTTCTTAATGCCGGTTACATTTGAAACTTTTTATCTTGCAACACGTGTATATTGCCACAGATAAAAAATGATCGTCCACATGCTCAAGCAATATGCGACACCGTCTGTTGGTAATGATACGCCCAGCGTGACAAAAACACGTTCGCTTAATGCACTAGGNTCAAGCAATATGCGACACCGTCTGTTGGTAATGATACGCCCAGCGTGACAAAAACACGTTCGCTTAATGCACTAGGGGCAGGTATGCAAAGAAACTCTGCCTGTCAGCCGAGAGTTGGGGAAATGCAGTCTCTCGTTCTTGACACCGCGTTANGGCAGGTATGCAAAGAAACTCTGCCTGTCAGCCGAGAGTTGGGGAAATGCAGTCTCTCGTTCTTGACACCGCGTTAAACGGTTGTCATTATTTCCGACATTGATCTGCTCGAGATATGTATCCACCTCAGCATCCGGCGCGCAATGAACCTCATCGATCTGCCACTCGGTAAACACACTTCTTCATTCAGGTGCTGAAGGTAGCACGTTGAGCACCTCTGGTCCTCCTTGGTCACCGTCCTGTCGAGATATAGTGGCACACAAGCTGCGTTCGGTGTTGTAGGTTTGAGTTCTGTCGTCTTCAGGAATCGCCAATAAGCGCCAGAATGAAAGCCACCAGAACGCTGCAATGAGATGTAATGACTATGCCTCCCACCTCAAATCCAAATTCAGTGGTTCTTTGTTTTACAGTGCTTTGATTTCCTGAACATAAAATAGACTCATTTATAGTAAGAAAACGCGTTATTAATATTTGCATACTAAAGACAGCCCAAATAAGTACGAAACCAATCACATTAGTACGGCGCGTGAGATCGAGCCTTAAGGTGGGAATATATCGTCCCATCTGCTACGCAACAAATATACATGTATGTCTTACCTCAATATCGACGGTAAGTGTGCGTGCAATGCGATTGTAATGCGTAGCAACACCAGCTGTAGGGTTGGTGCCTTTGCAGTTTCCAGGGAGTTTGTAGCTTCTTTGAACAACCCGAGGAACGACGGCAACTCAGCAACCACGTCATCGGTATAACCTTCAAGTTTGTCTGAAGCACCCACGTCACACAGAATCTGACGTACAGTATATCGTCTATCTGCGAGTGAACTAACTCAAGCATTACATAATGCTCTTCCATCGTCTTTCCACGCCCTGGAAAACAGTCCTGGCTAACTTGTTCACCTGTCCAGATATCTTGAGATATGCAACAGTAACCTTGGCCGCGTGTATAGATGACAGCACAGCATCTTTCTGCGACTCGTCGTCCAGTGTGTGCCACGAGACTGTGTTGATGCAGGGAGCTGCGCACGGTACCCTCGCGCATACGTCCAGAGTCTTGTTATGTTTGGTTCTTGGTCGGTTACAAATGTCACGTTCTGCAACACTTCTGTAGCGATCCCAAGTCTCGTCAAATGGTTTTGAAGTTCCGCGCGGATGCTGTCTCCACTCTTCCGAACATCTGGGAACCTAGTCATCATCAGTACGTTGTTTATCAGTCGCCATTGTTTATCAATGCAATGGGCAGTAACCGTCAAATAATGCATTTTCTTAAAATCATAGGTCCACAAGTCCCTTGTCATTGCACAGGCCCTCTGTTACGCAGCAGATTGTACATTGGGAATTATCTCGCCTCTTAAGCCCCTCGTAGTGTCCCCAACATGCCGTGCGACAGTGCTGCGATGAGNTGTACATTGGGAATTATCTCGCCTCTTAAGCCCCTCGTAGTGTCCCCAACATGCCGTGCGACAGTGCTGCGATGAGGAAACGTGTTCATAAGTTGCCCCTATACTAATAAGTTACTTTGTAAGTTCCATAATACCGTCACCGTCAACAAATGACAACGGTCGTAGGTCTTTTCCACACATCATGGCACATTTCTACGTTTCGCTGCATTTCACAGAAACAGGCGCACGAGCAGAGGTATCACCTGCTGCGTTTTGTTCGCGGCAAAAGTNTACGTTTCGCTGCATTTCACAGAAACAGGCGCACGAGCAGAGGTATCACCTGCTGCGTTTTGTTCGCGGCAAAAGTGACGCTTTAAGTGTATTGTTCCAGAATCCGCTTTGAATCGACGCACAGCCTTACAATTGCGACACTGAACGAAAACAACAAGGTATTTCGACGTAGCATATCTTATTAACGTAAATTTATCCCACACGTAGCTTCGTTTCCCTTTTTCTGACAACGTATATTTCATACGTCCTTTCTGTTTTCTTCCTGGAAACGTCTTCACTATTCTCGGTAGCCATTGCGTACGGTCGCGTTAACACGTGAGAAACTATCCACCTACGACTCAGTGAATACACAATACTCACGTGCATTTCCTGTGTAGCTGTGTTCGACGGCGTGCAAACTCAACAGTCCGCTCGTTCGCTGCTCATAGTACTTCGGGTGGTCCGCGTTTTCGAGTACTCGAATGAGCAAATGCTGTTTGAGCGACCAAAGTGCATTTTAATGAGTTTTACCGTACCGAGTGCTCGAACTCGCTTAATATTATCGCCCATTCGTGTCCACATCACGAAATGGTATACATTTGGTGATCAAACTTGGTCAATGCACATCTCTATCCCCAACACGTTGTTTGAAGGAAGGAATTTACATCAGAAGTTCAAAGTGTCCGCCGTCTATTCGCTTGTATGCGGCCACGCGCCACAGAATATTACCTTGCACATTGTTCATATTCTCCTCATCAACTGTAGTAATCGTGGCATGAAGTTTTGCCACCGTATTTGCAATGTCATGCGCTACATTCTTGGGGCCGCTGCGACCAAACAATTGGCCATAATACAAAAATACCCGCAGTTTTCACTTGTCTACCCTACCCCGGTGTTACAATCTTCCATTATTTACACGTTGTAATAGTAATGTAAACTTGGTAAACTCAGTTTGGGTTGGTATTCCTTCTTCACGCGACGTCGCTTCACCAGCCAACTCGGGCCGGCGCTCGCTTGGCCCTCTAATTTTCAGGCTTGCCGAGTGGCAGCCCTGGATTTGCGAGCGGAAGCAGTTGGCACGCCACGTCCGGAATTCCCACGGGATTTGTGCCTCCAGAAATAGAAGAGCCGGAGGGTGGGTTGGGGGTGATTGCCAGCCACCTCCATACCCCACCCCCTACACCCCCTTCGCAACCCTCCTCATCTACAAGCACGGCCTTTATGCATCGGCAAGTGGTTCTCGGTGTATCGATTACAAAGTGCACTCCGCGACCTCAACTCGCCAGGCGTCCTCAGTGAAATTATGAACACTGCCAGCCACGCTGAATAAAACATCATTAGTCATTGCGAGAGGGCGTGATGGAAGTAAGGAGGAGGGGGGGAGGCCAGCGGATCGTTTTGACGTTTGCCCGCCTGCGTCTTGCGTATTGGGAACGAATAATTCATACTGCCAGGGATCAGACGTTTGCTGACGCTGGGGCGCTAAGGCCCGTTATACAATGCACAGAAACTGACAAGGTACCCGTATACTTACCCATCTACTGAACAGGTGCCTATACTGAAGAGGTACCCGTATACTGAACAGGTACCCATACACTGAACAGGTACCCGTCTGTTCACCTAAAGGCCTTTTCGACAAAATTAATTCGCATAAACGCCGGATGGCCGGGTTAAGGAAATTTTTTCTTTTAAAAATGCGAAAGAAATCTATGCCAAATACCTGTTCGGCGAAACGCTTGTTCTGCTAAATGACTCAAACGCCAGTTCTGCCAAATACCTGTTCGATCATACACCTATTCTGCCAAACGATTATTCGGCCAAACACCTGTTCAGCTAAATGATTGTTCTGCAAAAGCCTGTTTGGTAAAACGCTTATTGCCAAAAGTTTTTTTCTTCCAAACGCATGTTGTACCAAATGACTATCGGCCAAACGCCTGATCTGCTAAATGACTTCTACCAAATGCCTGTTCTTCCAATGCCTGTATGTGATTTGAGAGAGTAATTTTCGGTCACCCGCACATTCGGTCAAATAACTCTTCGGCCAAATGCCGAGTCCCCAACAGTACGAGCGGNGGGGAACAGTACGAGCGGAGAAACTAGAATGAAATTCACCTGTTCTTCAACACACGGAAAGTATCAATCTGAAACTTACGAAATCAAATTAACTTATTTGTTGGAAATTACCTACATAATCTTTATAACATACAGAGCCAATTGTTTGTATTTTTACGATGTTTAATATTCCATATAAACTACACCGTAAGGTTCGGCACCCTTGTTGCATAAGTTCTTCGTTTTCGCGTCATAATTTCAGATTCATAGTAATTACTGACAATGCACAGTTATAAAAAATTTACATTTTACGAATGGTTTAATATTTTTGTGTGTTATTTTAATTGTGTTTGTTTAAAAAGCCGAGAACATATCAATAAAATATAAATATGTTCTCGACTTTTCACAACTAGCAGGCAACACAATTAAATTTCAGTACAAAAAATATTCCACAACTCGTGAAATGAAAATCTCCAATAATCTTACATTGTCAGTAATTACTATGAATCCAAAATTATGACGCGAAAACGAAGAATTTCTGCAACAGGGGTGCCGAGCCTCGACCGTGCTGTCTTGTAAATCACAATGGCCTCGCAAATCAAGGTAATCTAACCGGATACTGACTTGCTATTATTGACCATTCCAAATCACCGAGGGAGGTGGCGCAGTAGTGGACTCGCATTAGGGATTACCTGGGCTCGAATCCCGGTTCAACCACCCTGCTTCCTGTCTTCCATGGCTCCCGGAACCCACCCTCGCCAGGCGAATGCTGGCGTGGTCCCTTGCTATAGGTCACGTCACATTCCTTCCCCACGCCTGCTTCTCTGAGCAACTTGCTCCATCTCTAATAACTCGCTATCGACGAGACGTTTAGAGGAACCTTACCCCGTGATATGGAATTCCTGGTTTTTCTAGCTCGTTTATATTTTCAAATAAGAAAATTCCGAAAGTACTTTTATACCCAGCAAACAATTGACCTTACACAGCAGTACAGACAAGACAAGGGAACCACGAACTCGTATTTACGTCACAGTACTGATTCTGACCAATTATCCAAGAATTAATATTTTCACATAATTATGAGTTAGTAGCTCAGATGTTTTGTACGTATATGTTACTCGCAATCGCCGAACTTGTCTTCAATGCTCGAACTTTTTACCAATGATGCTAGGTGGGTAATGATGAACTTACGCAAGGCGTTCTGTGCAATTACTCCGACCACCGAGCATTAGAAAATACCCACTTCGCGTTTTTGCAATTGCACTTTGCAGAATAGCAGAAAAAATACTGCTTTTCGCTTCGTGGCTACTACCAATTACCCACAAAGTGATGTGAGTATTCTGGTAGTACGCCCTGCGCGTTTGTCGGCGTTTAGGTTAAGTTACGTTAGGTTAGGTTATGCTAGGTTAAGTTACATTAGGTTACGTTAGGTTAGGTTATGCTAGGTTAAGTTACATTAGGTTACGTTAGGTTAGGTTAAGTTGGGTTAGGTTATCCTACAATAGCTTATAAACTCACTTCGTTTAGCAAACTACAGCCAGCACAATGCGTTGTCGGTAAAACCGGAATACACCCAACACATCGCGTAGTGCCCACAAAGCGAAACGCAATATTGTTTCTGCTATTGAGCAAAGTGCAATTACAACACCGCGCAGTGAGTAACTTCACATGCTCAGTGGTCGGAATAATTGCACAGAACGTCTTGTGGAAGCTTATCCACACGACGTTGTTGGCAAACATTTCGGGCAGTGGCGAATTCGGCAATTGCGAATAACACACATATATATATATATATATATATATATATATATATATATATATGTGTGTGNACGGGATGCCGCAGTAGTTTTTTAAAACTCGAAAAATAAGGACCACCCTAATATATATATATATATATATATAAACAAGGTAGAAAAAACACAGAATTCAATTTGACACGGGAAAGTTATCCTTAAGCCCTACCTATCTATAGGTTGTTCACGCCAAGGGCCTGTATTACGACCTCTCGATAAAAGTAGCTGATAACTAATTTACCTGATAAGCCTTGCCAGGTATATCAGCCTCTGTTGTGTATTACGACAACCTGGTAGCAACCGAATAGCTATCACGAAGTTATCAGGAATTGCCGAAAATAACTAGTGTGGTTCTTCGAAGGTTGGTAATGAAATCGTCTCTTGCAGGGAAAATTTCAGTAAAAATTACGTTCCTTATTTCGGTGAAACTGATTGTGTGTAGTTTTTATTGTTCTATGTGTTGATGTTATGGTTGGCTAATATTAGCTATAATATAATGTTTTATAGGTGGTAAACTCCACAATGGAAATTACAAATGAAATGATCAGTAGAAACTACTGCCGGATTGCATAACATATAACACATAGGAGTGTTTTCTATAATAACGTCGAATGTCAATGCTGACCTATGCACAGTAAAATCGATGTTGTATCTGATGCATTTACTTTCACTACTCTTGTCACATGGACTTCAGTTGTTAACACTGCATGACCTAATTTGTTGACAATGCCAGATAACTTGTCGATTTTTTGGCTTCACACCACTGTAAAAGACGTGTTTGTTTAAATTGTAATATGATGCCAAAAAATAATATTTGGTGTGGTGGTGTATGAATTTTTCGGAAAGACAGCTTTCGCAAGGTCATGCACGCATCGTAATCGTACACCCGATTGATCGAAACCACATTTACTTCAGTCGTGTTGTTAGTTGCGAGTTATACTACCGTAATCGATCACACTGAAACTGTCACATCACCGCTCCCGTGCTGGTAGCCCGTGAGTTGGTCTGGTTTTAAAGATGTATTCACGTCAATATAGTCACACAGGGTTCAATTAAAATAATCTTAAAGTCTTTAGGTCGGAAAGATAAAACATACGCGAAACATGGCATGATTAGCAACATATGGCATGAAGTGGGTTAGTTCGATAGACGTCGAAGTATCCACTGGTCGAGATAACACATTGTTAGCGTAAGATAACTGCCGTTCCTACCTTTAAAACTCTACCTTGCACTTTGNTCCACTGGTCGAGATAACACATTGTTAGCGTAAGATAACTGCCGTTCCTACCTTTAAAACTCTACCTTGCACTTTACCTTTTTTGTTCGAATGACAAACAGGTTTGTTTATGACGTTGCCTGCTTATTTGCGTTTAGTTAGGTAGTTGTTCTATCTGGACTGAATGTTTTCTCTCTCTCTCTCTCTCTCTCTCTCTCGCTCTGTCCCGTTGGCACTGTGCCATTGCAAGCAATTCCTCGCGTGTTTGCAGTTACATCACTGTTAGCCTCGCTGGATAAATGACGTAACAAATAATAATTATTATTATTCTTATGATTATACGGTGTTATAAATGTCACAAGAAGACATAAAATGCACTGTTTTAATAGTATCAAACACTGTCAAACACAAAGAACAATATAATCTAAATATATTTTGCTATCATAAATTAGGTTATTTTTAGATTCAGTAATTTTTTTACGAAAACACACTATAATAAAAATTTTGTTTTACAACACAAAATTAAATAAATAATTAAAAATACTAAAATACCGGGAAGACTTCAACTGCAACTTCAACCCAAGTAACATAAACGACTGGCAAACACCCAAAAAAGAAATCCAGGAAGCGATCAAAAAGATCGCACAGCCACCGTGAAAACAAAAACACCGCTGGTGGAACGAGACATGTGACGAAGCCCTAGAAAATAGGATAAGAACTTGGAAGCCTGGAGCAATCAGAAAACACCAGAAAACTGGACAAAATTCACCCAAACACGTAAACAGACATCCAAAACAATCAGATTTGAGAAAAGATTACACGACAAAGCCCGTCTGGAGCAGCTGAACGAAGACTTCTGTAAACACAATACACGAGAATACTACAGAGTTTTCAGAGAAGAATTAGCAGACTACAAACCACTGTTGCTCCACTTCAAGAACAGCGAAGGGAAACTGATCACGAGCAATCTCGAGAACTGCAACATGCTCGCCCAATATTTTTAATCACTCTTGAATTACGAGGAACCACTTGAGCGACTAAAATTCTTCCCACCATCCAACTCACACCCACCGTCGAACCCACCAACACTGGAACAAGTCGAAAGATACATCCTGTCCCTGAAGACGGAATAACAGCAGAAATTTGGAAAACAACCAGAGGGGAGACTGCTACAACAATTCACAAAATCCTAAAAAAACTGTTGGAACACAGGCAAAATCCCACATGACTGGAAATTGGCACTCATCCACCCAATCCACAAAAAGGGTGACAAAACTGACATCAACAATTACAGAGGAATCTCTCTGCTAGCGGTCACTTACAGAATTCTATCTAAAGCCATCCTCGAAAAAAATAGAGGAACAGGCTGAACACACAATCGGCTAGTACCAAGCCGGATTCAGAAAAGGCCGATCATGTCCCGAACAAATCCACAACTTAAAATCGATCCTAAGGATTCGATCACTCAGGAACAAGAACACCGTAGTCGCCTTCATCGATTTCAAGAAGGCCTACGATTCCATTGACAGACACACACTATTCAGCATATTGGAAGAACGCGGAATAGACGTGAACACTCGAACCCTAATTGAACAGACCCTAACAGACACGACGTCTAAAGTTCAATTCCTAGGTGAACTGTCTGAAACTTTAAAAACAAAATTAGAGTCAAACAAGTCGACGGACTCACCCCGATCTTGTTCAACCTGGTCCTGGACAAAATCATGAAAGAATGGGAGAAAGAACTCAAATGAAAAGGAATCAATGGGATCTTCATGGGAACGGGACATAAGAAATTGGAAGTGCGATGTCTCGCCTTTGCGGACGACATCACCATCCTCTCACAAAACACAGACGATGCAAAAATGGCAATCGAAACCCTCCACAAAATTGCCATGAAAACCGGCCTCAAGATATCATACGAAAAGACCGAATACATGGAACACAAACCCTAAAAGAAGTCCATGAAAACAGAATTTGGCAAGATAAAACGCGTAACCAAATTCAAGTACCTCGGAGAGCGGATCGAGACAAACGGCCTAGACAAATCCTCAACCAGAATGAGAGCCCAAAAAATTGAACGCGCCTACAAAACAACACAAAATCGCTACAACAAAAAGACCATACCATGGCAAGCAAAAATCCGACATTACGAAACAGTAATCAGGCCCGAAGCCACATACGGCTCAGAAACCCTAACGCTAAATAAAATAGGCGAAAGGGAAAACCTAGAGAAGAAAGAACGTAAGATCCTCAGAAAAATTTTAGGCCCACGGAAAACAGAAGATGGATCCTACAGACTCAAAAGCAACCATGAAATGTACACTAGATCAGACCCTATTACAGACAACATCAGGAAGAGAAGGCTTAAGTTCTACGGACACCTACACCGCATGGACGACTGTAGGCTGACCAAGAAAATCTTCAACTACATTTCGGGCCTAAAAAAGGCAACCGAATGGCTCACAGAGGTCAGAGCGGACTTGAAAGCTCTCAACATCACCGAAAACGTCATACAAGACAGAAACTGATTGACTCCACAAAATTTTAACCTTAAACCAGAAAGAAACGCAATTGCATTTTCACAGAAGAAAGAAAACAAGCACAATCAGAGAAAATGAAGAGGTACTGGACAGCAAGAAAACTCAACCAAAATGGTTCATCACGCTCCTAAGATGGGCAAACTTAAATTAAAAAAAAGGTACGTCGAAAGATATTTTTCTAAATTGTTTTAAACCTTGCTTGGTAAAATGATTGTACAAAAGTATAGGGAAATCCACAAAACAAATAAAATGTTTTCTTAACATTAAAAAAATGTTTAACCAAACACGCGCATATGTTTTTGTGTATGGTTACGCAGAGTTATTGAACTATAACAAGATATATGCTTTTCGGTGTAAATTGTACTATTTTTAAAAANAATGAAGAGGTACTGGACAGCAAGAAAACTCAACCAAAATGGTTCATCACGCTCCTAAGATGGGCAAACTTAAATAAAAAAAAAGGTACGTCGAAAGATATTTTTCTAAATTGTTTTAAACCTTGCTTGGTAAAATGATTGTACAAAAGTATAGGGAAATCCACAAAACAAATAAAATGTTTTCTTAACATAAAAAAAATGTTTAACCAAACACGCGCATATGTTTCTGTGTATGGTTACGCAGAGTTATTGAACTATAACAAGATATATGCTTTTCGGTGTAAATTGTACTATTTTTAAAAACAAGTTGGATCATATTATTTGTGCCCTTCCAAAATAATAAAATTATAAATTTTCTTGTGATTATACAAACACTATGTAACCACACTTTTTTTGCGAGAGATGTCATTACGTGTCGTATCTTAACCTGAGCAGTTCTCGGTAAAGTATAAAATAAGGTCTCTTTGGTTGTCATCAATTACTCGTGGAATATACTACTGAAAAGAGAATGTTAACAAGTGGGGACTACAAAAGAATCTTCCGATCAACCACAGTCCTTTTTGCTAAAGTAACCGTCTCGTGGTGCTGATTTTTTGGCAGAACGCTGTGAGGTACTACGTGCACCAGCGGAAATGCTTCAGGGAACTTGGGTTACGAAGCGGGAAAAGGATGGACAGAAGTGA
Organism: Clitarchus hookeri; assembly: GCA_002778355.1. Classification (NCBI taxonomy): domain Eukaryota; kingdom Metazoa; phylum Arthropoda; class Insecta; order Phasmatodea; family Phasmatidae; genus Clitarchus; species Clitarchus hookeri. The sequence goes on from NQII01000806.1 coordinate 78,247, forward strand.
TCAGATCTGTGAACAAATATTCACCTTTGTGAAAGTCCAAGACTCGGATCGACGAAAAATATAACTGTGACGTAATGGGGTGGGAAACGAGGCACAATGTGCCAAGGCCATAACGGTAATTACCCCTCCTACTTTCGGAATGTGAAACGAGGAATTCTCAGTTCTTTTGTGTGAGAGGAGATGGCAGTCGGCAAACATCAATAGCTCGGCTGTGTTGTGTCGCTGATCGGAGCGAGGGCAACAGGATATTGGAGAATGGGACTACCTCTGTGGTAGATACCTCACTCTTCGATATCTGATCTTGGATGTACTGTCGCCTTGCAGGACATTCACAAAAATCGCCAACACATCTCCATCAAGTGATTCTTCACATTAATATAGACGAAATGTATGTACATGACCTTTAGCCTAACTCTCTTCTTAAGGATGTTACACGCCCGTAAGACTGGAGATGAGAGATAGGTTTATTGCGGATAGCATGGGACCAAATTTGCCTAGCCCTCTGAAAGTACGTGTAGTTTACTGAATGCTGAATGCTGAATGCTGTACCACGCTTGCGATAACACATACGCACACAGTAGGGAAACGTCGCGCTCACCTACAATGCAACTGGATACACATGTGTGGCTAACATAATTTTTTTCGCTAACATGTTACTTATGTACAATGCCAGTATTTTCTGTATATGTGCATGTTCATTTCTGGTACACTACACGTAATTTCAGAGTTTTAAGCATATTTGGTCCTGTACTATTCGCAATAAAGCTAACGCCCATTTCCAAATTTGCGGTCGTGTACCGTGTACCATCCTTAGCAAGTGAGTTAGGATAAATTACATGCATATACTTATCGTGTGTATTTATGCGAGGAATGACCTATGCCTGAGTTTGTCGGTGATTTTTGTGAGCATTCTATATAAATTTTGTCTTCACAGTCGCCATTACTGGATATATATAATATTACTGGAGATGAAATCAACTAACTCCTGTGTACGGAGGGTGAACAGTGAACGCGTTGTGGGTCGGCTTGTTACAGCGAGGTATTGTGATGGCGAAGTGAGGTGAATACGAAGCAGTGGTGGAATGCAAGGGCGGGGGAAACTGCAATACACCAAGGAAACACGCCGGGCAACGACAACGCCAACTATGATTCCCACATGTGAGGTGACCACGCCGAGAATCAAACGCGGTTCGCCTTGGGGGGAAGCGAGTAGTCTGGCCACTACACCACCGCGGCCCTCCACGTCGCTTGTAGTGGCGAAGCTAATTCAAGATCTCTTCATAGAATTAACCACTGGGGCATAATTACAGACATTAATATAAACATCATGAACGCATAGATTAAAGTGATGATTAAGACGACGTCAATTATTCCACATGTAAGGACGTTAATGAGCTTGCTGCACGTCTACGATGTGGGCTAGCAGGACTAGCTGAGAAGTCAAGTCTGTGGGCCGGCATGTTAGCTTGTCTATGGGAGTGCGTGCGTGCGTGTGTTTGTTGCGCCTATTGATCTGCGGGCCCAGCTCGGTCGGCACTTGCCCGAGTCTCGATGCCAAAGCCACTCCTCGGACTGCATGTGAATGTGAGCTGTGGAACTGCTGGCTATGAAATCTCTTCAAACAAACTGAACAAGCAACACTGAACAAAAGCGATCCGTCAGGGGCACCACTTACCTAGCAACTGCGTTCGAGTGTTTGAAACCCGCGTTTTGTTATGAAACCACTAAACGTGTTCCCATCACACCCGTATATGAAAAGAAAACACACTTCGGACGAGGTACATATAATACTCTCAATAAATCATGCACGGTATGAATGCTATTTCCGAGCTGTCCAACATAGCTAAAAACCAGCCTTTTAGCATTGCTGTATCTCATAATATACTGGCTGGAAATATGCGAAACTATTATAGGAACCTGCACTGGACTTTGCTAATAACTTTCCACCAATAACATTATAAGCGTCACGGCTTGACGTCCCATAGGTAGACGCAGCACACGTCAGTTCACGGAGTGACGAGGCACTTGCTATGTGTGTCAGTGTCGCCCTTATCGCTCGCGCGCTTCCCTGCCTCAAACGCGCTAGAAAGTTCCAAGTAGGCTGCGGCATTAAAGGGAATCCCTAGTAAACAATGTTAGATGCTTCATCACATCCGGTCATAGAGAAGCATTGGGACGACGATGGTAAATAGCACAAACAAGCTTTGTGTGTGTTCAGTTCCTCTGAACTTTAATAGGTCGCTATAAGGACACAGAAATATGCCGAGAAAAGATACAGCATCGCGACTATGGTTTAAAACACGGATTTACAGAAACATAAATATAGTAAACACAGCGCTACTGACTTCGACGCTTTCCAACGACCACATGTATGTTTCAATAAGAAAGTTTGTGAATGGGCAACACAATATCGACCTTCATTTCTGTCCTGAAAATAGATCTGCATTGAAAAAGGACTACTTCCGGTCATTCAACCACTCAGCAGCAAGGCAGCGTCTGGCAGCGATTCTAGCAAAAATAATACTTGCTGCATGTGCACTGCAGGCAGATGATATACACCGTGTGAAATGAAGAAACGATTTGGAATTTNAAAAATAATACTTGCTGCATGTGCACTGCAGGCAGATGATATACACCGTGTGAAATGAAGAAACGATTTGGAATTTCGTACAGTGTTTTTGAAAGTGAAATATTCACAAACCAGAACAAAGAATGCTCATGAAGTAGGCCTGTGTCATATTCTGTGTTGTCGCCAACTCCTGCGGTTGTTATTTCTATTATTTTTGTATAAGAAATTCACTTCTGAGTACATTAAAAATTATTCACTTTTAATATTCTAAAATTACGAGCAACATAATTCATTTTATAATCTAATTAACGTCCACAGAAACAGGCATATATTATTTCAACTTTAGTACTACCTCTCTTAAAATACATTTTTATCACGTCGCGTACTGTTTTCAAACATACAACAAAACCTACGCACATTCAAAGTGAACGTAGGTTTATTCCTACGCATTAGTATTGTAGGCTTTGCAGTAGCGAAACATATGAACACAGAATTAGGACAAGGAACTTCTTTAGGCACTCCTCAACGAGGAGGGTGGGAG
>NQII01000806.1:89968-107574 GCA_002778355.1 Clitarchus hookeri
GGGGGGGGGGGGGTACACGATATTAGGCATGTGTATCAGTTTTTTTGGCTCTTCAGTGTATAACACGTTAGCATGTAGTTACCATAAACTTTCCTTCGTTGTGTAACATACTTGTTTGATAACCCAACTGCAAAGTTTCATTGCCCCGTTTCTCCAAGGGGCGACGATGGCTGAGCGGTTAGACTGTTCGCCTCCCACCTAGGCGACCGTGTTCAACACTGGATTTTTGCAAGTGGGAATAGTGCCGAACGATGCCGCTGGTCGGTGGGTTTTCTCGGGGATCTCCCGTTTCCCCCGCCCTTTCATTCGCCCGTTTGCTCCATACTCACCTCACCCTCATCGGCTCTCAAGACCTCTCTGTTAACAGTCGCCCAAATCTCTTCACTCACCTCGTTTCTCCACGAGACAACCAGTACACTCCCGGTCAGCTAAACACCACCATTCTTTCTCTCTCTCTCTCTCTCTATGTCTCTCATACCAGACAACATCGCAGTACCTACTGCGCCTTATCAATCAAGACTGGAACTAATTATTTACCGTTCGCGACACTGCACGGACAAAACAGAACGCCAACCCAACAAAATCGCGCTTCCCAACCCTCTTCACGGCGGCCACAAAAAGGTGGCAACAGTATTAAAAAAGAAAAAGAATTAAATGTGATGTACGCAACATCACAGTCTAGAGCATAANACAAAAAGGTGGCAACAGTATTAAAAAAGAAAAAGAATTAAATGTGATGTACGCAACATCACAGTCTAGAGCATAAGAACATAACTGTCACTGTGGGTACTCTAACTAAATGTAGGCAGCGGCAATGTGCCTATTGCACTCCCTAGCAGTTTACGTCGCTAACACCGAGGCACAACTTGCNACTAAATGTAGGCAGCGGCAATGTGCCTATTGCACTTCCTAGCAGTTTACGTCGCTAACACCGAGGCACAACTTGCTAGCAGTCAGTCTTACCACGCCAAGAGCAGGATATTCCCAGGCGAACGACTGTCTCAGAGGTGTTGCCAAACGTGCCTGGAATCCCTCACAGGATGGAAAGCTCCCAATGTTGGCACACTGACACCCCGCCTCCCTCTCCCCCTCCATCTTCTGCCTGCATTCGTCGGCAAACACACACTTTTTTCATTAACTTCCCTTCCTTTCCTCTTCCGCTTCCTCCCTCCTCCTTATTGGAAAAAATACTTCGAGCGGAAAAATAAGGAGGGCCGCAGGCGTAGCTTTTTAGAAAGATCACTCCGCCCCAACTTTCCTTCCCATCCAGATAACTCTGCCGATAACTTTGTATTCAAAGCAGTTCTTTTATTCTCCCATAATCGCTAACAATGTCACAAGAAAATGTCCTCCCCTTACCATGATGAAACAGTGACAATTAATACGCGTATTAATTACGGTATTTCATGCTGCAGAAATAATATACGTATAGGCCATTCACTACTTCCAGGATATTCCTCCGCCGACTCTAAAAATTACACCAAAGCGACAACTTAGGTACCACATTTGTGCGCACTCAGTGTAATAATATTCTCCATAAGAACTATTCTTACCAGGCATTGANGACAACTTAGGTACCACATTTGTGCGCACTCAGTGTAATAATATTCTCCATAAGAACTATTCTTACCAGGCATTGACAATACACCTATTTTCTCACTATTTTTATTTGTATTTATTATTAATGAAATATTATCATTTATAGGTAAAATCTTTAAAAAAAGTTCAATTTAACCAAAACATAATGTACTTTTATGTTGACAGAAGTATAAAACGCTGTTGATGCATGAGACATTTAGGAAACCGCCAAGCACTCCTTGTATGGGGTAGTTTTCCAAAGGTTTGATTCAAAAAGTGTGAAGAAACCACGAATAGGCTGTAATATTCAGTAAGTTGTTGCAGGCTGTGAAGCGAAGCAGCCTACACTCCAGGCGCAAGTCAGTACACCAAATTATTGACTCGTGCGAGTGTAAAAATGTCATTTTAGACATTTTTGTTTTGAATTGTACCAGTATCAGGAAAATCAGAGAATGTCCTGTTTTGGAAAATGAAGCTATTGACGAAAGAGTAGTGGCAATAACGAAGATCCTGCAGGATGTGTGCGAGGAGAATTTTCGGGAAACTGCACAGGGATTGCCGAACCTCTCATGGTGGGACAGATATCTGGAAGAGAAAAGATGTCGTCTTGCTCCTTTAAATGGTTGTTTTGCGACTGTACATCGTTGTTTTGCCTTTGTTTGTACAAAACCCACAAAAGAAGATTGGCGTGAACGTTGTACACCACTCATGGTTACGTCCAACCTTTTTTGAAGCCCTGCTAAAGTTCTACTTACNTGCGAGGAGAATTTTCGGGAAACTGCACAGGGATTGCCGAACCTCTCATGGTGGGACAGATATCTGGAAGAGAAAAGATGTCGTCTTGCTCCTTTAAATGGTTGTTTTGCGACTGTACATCGTTGTTTTGCCTTTGTTTGTACAAAACCCACAAAATAAGATTGGCGTGAACGTTGTACACCACTCATGGTTACGTCCAACCTTTTTTGAAGCCCTGCTAAAGTTCTACTTACNAAGATTGGCGTGAACGTTGTACACCACTCATGGTTACGTCCAACCTTTTTTGAAGCCCTGCTAAAGTTCTACTTACGGACTACTCTCCCGCCTCTTAGAAACAAAGCTTAGCTAAGTCTAGAAAACTACACCAGAAGGACAACGCAACGCATTCGTGCGCACCCAATTTAAAAACTCTTAGCACAAGAACTTTTTCTTACTAGGCATTACGACACACCTATTTTTACGTCTTGTTGTATCCATATTAAGTCAAAGTTGAATTTAACCAATACTGAAATATTTTTATGTNCACACCTATTTTTACGTCTTGTTGTATCCATATTAAGTCAAAGTTGAATTTAACCAATACTGAAATATTTTTATGTTTACAGAAATATAAAACACTGTGTGACGCGCGAAATATTACGAAACAACCAAACACGTCACACAGATAGTGATTTTTCACAAAAAAAAATGATTAAACAATTGTGAATATACCGGGAATAGACGACACGCAAATAACAGCAACAGTAAATTATCGATAAAAATTTCTACCAGCATTAATAAAACCAAATAAATAAATAAATACGTAGAGGTTGCAAGACACCAGGTAGGCTGCGTGTGTGACAGAGGGCAGGTAGACAGCAGTCTCGTTTCACAGGAAACGCTGGGACTAATGTGCACAATGTGTTCAGCCGACGTCGGTAGCTGAGAAAGCCACAGGCAGACTAGAGCCAGAGGAGCATGCATCATGCTGTTTCCAGATTGGAATCTCACGCGCCAACACACAGCCACCTTCCCCTGCCCCCGCCAGCAGGGCTGCCAACGCACACACTGCGAACTACACTAGGCCACATGTGGAAACACACCGCAACCCACTAGCTTAAGACGACAGCCATATTTTATCGTCTTGAAATAATAACAGTGCGCATATTTAAATTCAATTAAAAAAATTATAGTTTAAAATATTATTTAAATTATTTTTTCTTTGTCAAAGATGCATTCGCATAAATACGCATATTATGTAATTTTAGTCGTGGCAAAGTTAGCAAAAACTGAAATACCAACCATGTAGAATATGAGCATAAAGGTGCAATGCCACCAATTTGGGAGTAACAAATATAGAAGTATTCCAGAAACATTAAATCATTTACCATGTACACATTTCAGTATAGCTAAAATTTGAACATTATTTGCTTCCGGTAAACTTTCCACCATACACCACCGACGATATAAAAAAACACTAGATTATACACTGCCCGCTAGATAATTTTCGCCACTGGCTAGGAATTAAAATCCACCAGATGTGGTGTACATAGTTGGCAACAGTGAGTGCGCCCTCGTGTCCCGCGCATAACCGTCAAAACTACGTGGGAGCTTGGCGCGGTCTGACGAGATGTCCCCTGCACTGGTGACGGGGAGGGGGAAGGGGGTGGTGGGATGAGCGTGGGTGCAGTCATCCTCGTACCCTCGTCACCAGCCGTCACACGCCGCTGTCGCGGGCTCCCCACCACGCCACCTCCACACCAGTCCCTACAACCTCGGGACACGCCCCTTACAAGTAATTACCCACACTCCGACGATATCTCTCCACCTATGCAAGTCCCCGTCCGGGAATCACTCGCCGTGCTGCCGACTGCGGAAAACTCAACTCCTAAACTTTCTTCTCTTTAGTTATTTCCCGTATTTTTTACTTCGGTACTCCCAGGTACAGGCTTGTCACGGTAAACTGAGCACTTTTGACGCCCTAGTGACTTTTTTCCTGCAATTTTGTATCCTTTAACCTTTGTTAAATAAATATTGCCACGTAAGTAATAAGCACAATGTGTATATTCCACAACACTCGGAAGTTAACGTCCAAGGGTAAAATACAAAATATATATATTGAGTATTATTCAGAATGAGAGGGCTTTCAAAAGTGCTCACTTTATCGTGAATAGCTTATAGCATTGGAAGTTGCAGACCTTGTGTCCATGATGGAGGACGTGTTGCACATAAGGGATATTTACGGTCGGCACTGTTCACAGGGAATATGTGACTGGTGTTTTTAGCGTTTTCCTTCAGGGGAAATCTGATTTGTTGAACATTTTGTACCTCTCATTTGTGAATAGTCAATACTGATATCAACCAACACGCAGTGCGTTCTTCACTGGTTGCGTGAAGCACGCACCACACGAGTACAGTGCACGTCATAAAAATAAACAATTGCAGCACTTGAGCTCGTAAATTAATTCGGGACTAATAGCCTGATCCAAGTTTCACCCCTTAAGACAGAATCGTGTTCATAAAAACAATGTTTTTTTTTAAATAATACATAGAATTTATTTATACAACTAAAATGTCAGTAAAATAAATTATAAATTTTATATACAGTAGAATCCCGATAATTCGTATTGTCAAGGGACTGAATGTTAAATATGAATTATCGAGATATTCAAATTAGCGGGATTACCAATAATCGGGAGCAAAAAAAGAAAAAATACATAATAACGAGATTAATGCAAATTTGCATTAATATGTAATGATAAACGCATGGCTACATATTATGTACACATATTTACTGTATATATAAATCAATAATTACATCAATAAAAAATACATTAAAAATATTCTTTTTAAAAAAATTGTAATTTTCTTTTGGTGAAAGCCTTGCAGACGGATATTGTCGATGGCTTTGTCAAGCATGTTCAAAGCAGAAAATACTTCATCGTCAACGTCTGATTTCGCNTTCAAATTAGCGGGATTACCAATAATCGGGAGCAAAAAAAGAAAAAATACATAATAACGAGATTAATGCAAATTTGCATTAATATGTAATGATAAACGCATGGCTACATATTATGTACACATATGTACTGTATATATAAATCAATAATTACATCAATAAAAAATACATTAAAAATATTCTTTTAAAAAAATTTGTAATTTTCTTTTGGTGAAAGCCTTGCAGACGGGTATTGTCGATGGCTTTGTCAAGCATGTTCAAAGCAGAAAATACTTCATCGTCAACGTCTGATTTCGCTAAGAAATGGCGCATGTTGTTGATGTATTGTTTAGCCACTTTAGGTATAATTGTCAGCACATCATCTAGTCATCACCTTCACTATCAATGTCCTGAGATGGAGCCAAAATTTCGTCATCAGTTAGAATCCCCGCTACCACTAGGCCATCGTAAAAATGGACGAAATCTTCAAACGTTATAGAATTTTCTTCATTTTGAGGAAGACGATTCCAAATTCACAGGGAATTCTAAGACTTGTTCAGTAATTNATGGAGCCAAAATTTCGTCATCAGTTAGAATCCCCGCTACCACTAGGCCATCGTAAAAATGGACGAAATCTTCAAAAGTTATAGAATTTTCTTCATTTTGAGGAAGACGATTCCAAATTCACAGGGAATTCTAAGACTTGTTCAGTAACTGCTGATGAAAGTTCCACCTTCGTGAATCCACAGCACGAAACCCGTTTTTTATTGTGCTTTAGCTAACACTTTGCCACGCCTTGTGAGCAATGTTCATGGCTGAAAATAAGGTGATTTTATTAACCTCCCCATCCTTGATGCTGTCAAGGAGTTGCATCACTACTTCCTCGTGGTAAAAGGTTTTGAACGTTTTAATTATGTCCTGGTCTAGAGGTTGCAGCTTAGAAGTAGCGTTGTCAGACAAAAACACAANTTTTATTGTGCTTTAGCTAACACTTTGCCACGCCTTGTGAGCAATGTTCATGGCTGAAAATAAGGTGATTTTATTATCCTCCCCATCCTTGATGCTGTCAAGGAGTTGCATCACTACTTCCTCGTGGTAAAAGGTTTTGAACGTTTTAATTATGTCCTGGTCTAGAGGTTGCAGCTTAGAAGTAGCGTTGTCAGACAAAAACACTACATTAACATGACTGAGCGGTGGGGTATTGTTGTGGGCCGTACAATTATGCATGAAAAGCAGAATTTTTCGCTGCCTTTTCTCCATATCAGCATTCACTGATCGTATCTATTCCTTGAATAATTCGCCCGTCATCCACGCTTTTTTGTTTGCACGATAGGTCATCGGAAAAGTTTTTATGTTTTTACCAAGATGTTTATCTTGGTTTGGCTGATTTTCTTATCATGAGCGGTCTCAATTTCTCAGATCCATCCATGTTGGCGGCCAACAATATGGTTACACGTTCTTTACTATTTTTTCCGCCATGACACTTTTCTTCCTTAAAACACATTGATCGGTCGGGGAGACACTTATAAAATAACCCCCATTTCATCGGCATTAAAAATGTTGTTGGGCTCATAAGAATCGATTATTTCTCCCAATTCGTATTTCCACTCAGAAAAAACATCGGCCGATACACTCGCACTTTCCCCACTAAGCTTCTAAAATTTTATGCTGTCCTTTTTTTAAAACCTATCAAACCAACCATCACTCGCACGAAAGTCTTTTAACTCCCATTTTTTCTGCGAAAACCTTTGCTTTTTCCCTTAAAATGTATCCTCCAACTTGTACATTCGAATTCCGTGTTTGCGCAAACCACTTTTTCAAATTCTCTTCTATTTGTGGATACTCACCAGTCTTAAAGCGCTTTACTTTGCTGTCTGATGTCTGGGAGGTGATCTTGTCCATGTTCTTCAGAATTGATGTTATTGTGGAAGGAGGAACGTTATCACGTCTGGACACGTCAATTTGTTTATCACCACTGGCCACGGCGGTAATGATTCCTTTTTTTTCTCTAATGGAAAAACACGTATTAGCTCTTTTCGGAGGCATGGCTAAGACCAAACTGACTAACTTTTCACTCGCTCTTCTTCTTCCTACCCTCTCATAGCCATTGAACGGACAGCAAGGCGCCTCTTAGTTCTGGGAATCACAGACACATCGCCTCATAGCCTACCCTGCGTCATTACCTGCCCTTCAAACCCTCCTACGTCCCTCAGTACCCTTCCGGTCTTTTTTACTCTGCCCGAATTGCATAAATCTAGAGCTGGTGTACAGTCTACGGTTAAAAACATCACGAGTTAACGAGATTTTTAAGTTGTAAATAAAAATTATAAGACGTTTTAATTGAGCTCGAGCACCAAAATAAATACGTATTATCGTATTGTTTTTTTTTACGAATTAAAGGGATTTTCTCAAGTGACCGGCAAATTTGTACGAATTAGCGGGATATACGAATAATTGGGATGCGAAATATCGGGATTTCACTGTATATTGTTTTCAAAACAGAATAAGCTTATTTCTTTTGTTNCGAATAATTGGGATGCGAAATATCGGGATTTCACTGTATATTGTTTTCAAAACAGAATAAGCTTATTTCTTTTGTTCAATTGCTCCTACTCAAGATAGAGCCATATTGTTCTTGTATGGTTATTGTTGTCTTGTATGCTCCATGCTCGTTCACGGATCACAGGGCAAATAAGGTTCCCGTTGGTTGCCTTGGTTTGAATTCCAGCATAAGTTAAGTTAGGGTAAAAGAAGATTTATAATGCAATGTTATTTCTGTAATGGATGGTAATTTCTCAGCTTCAAATCCCTCGATATTTGATTTTTAAATTTTGCTTACGATTCCTTGTGTGAGTAGGTCACTTGATATGGTCATTCCAAAAGATGGAATACCAAAATATTGACAAACTAACATGATATTAACACACTCACTGCTATCAACGTCATAGGGATCAATTGAGTTTCACTTTTTTCCGTATTATTACGAAGTACGACATTCTGTCATCTCGGCATTGTATTAGCTGACAACTGTCCAGTTACGATCGTTGTTCAGTCATACACAAAATATTTGCTCGCTGCAACGCCTAAAATAATAAACTAATCTGAGACTGAGAGGGTTAACCAGTTCGGTTCGCTATGTCCACGATAGTGGCATGTTGCACATGAAGGATGGTTATGTTCGGTACTGCACACATGAGGAGTCAGTATGCAATAACTTGGGTGTCTTCCGACGGGTAATCTGATTTGTGAAAGTTAACACACCTTTCGTTCATGATTGGCTGGTGGTAACGTCTTTAACCACGCTGTCCACTTGTTGGGAAAAATACTATTACACGCAGCCGCTCTGGGTGGTTTCCCTCGCCCTCCGCCTCGGGCGTGCAAAGCTCAGTGGTCCAATGGCATCACCGGCACTGGAGCAGAGCGCGCAGAGTTAAAAACGGACCACAATGTGACACTGATACGTGCCGCGATAAGGCTATCGGGGTTGTTGCCACTCGCATTCTTGGAAGATTGAATGTCTTGGGTAGTCGCTGTGCGAATTTTGCGATGATCGCCCCACCTCTTCCGTCGGCTTGACTCGTTCGATTAGGATTCAACCATAGGCCTCAACACACACGATAGGCGAGCAGAAATATACTATTCCGCATGACCTTCACTCACCACAATGTATCGGAATTAGTCATCGAACTGCACGTTCATATTGCTTAACGTATTGCCTCCGTTAATTTAAGGAAAGACAACGAGGGCAACGTGAAACCCCCTGAACCGTACGGGAATTGAATATGCCATTCTACCAGCAATCAATTGTTGTGGAACAGCAACTTCTTTCTATAAGAGGATAGTGCTGGATAATGGAACAGGCATTCCATTTAGTGGAAGAGCCTTCTTGGCCAGCTGAGCTATATAAGTCGCGGTGTGCCTCTGTGGAGAATGTCTGGAGTCGTTTACAGCTATTAACGCCAGGNGGCCAGCTGAGCTATATAAGTCGCGGTGTGCCTCTGTGGAGAATGTCTGGAGTCGTTTACAGCTATTAACGCCAGGTGTGTGGTACATCGGAGCGAAGGGTGACGACGCAGTGATCAGCGAGTGTAGTCTGCAAGCATGTGGAGAGAAGAGAGAAACTGACCGGCTGGACTGTGGGGAAGTGGGACTGGATGCGTGAGTGGCAGACATGTAGAAAGCTGTTATTGTATGATGATGGAAAGGCACACCCGGTTTCAGAAAAAAGAACTCATGGTCAGTTGCATTTCATAACACTTTAACTCAGATCCACTTTCTTGATTGGATGATTTCCGTGTTACGCATCTTAGGTTAGGTACATATATACCATATTCAAGTTTTATATTTCTGAGTGACCACTGAAGTAGGAAAATGTCTTCTCACAAAGACACGTAGGATATTGAAATCTCGTTGGTGCGGAAATCTTTTCCCGAAGTTCAAGTGTCCCTAGTGTCTCAGGGTACCCTCGGAAGTATCGCCCTGAGTGTAAAGAAACCTCTCACAAAAGAGTGGCACATTTTGTGATTAAGAGCCAATTCACTGTGGTGCTTGAGTTGTGGGCTCATTGAACGAAAGAAAGAAAGAACAACTCATAATCTGTTCTCGAAGTGGTATCGAAAGTGAACACAAAGAGGGCAGTGTGGTACTGGATCCCCGCCTCTGTGTGGCTGGGTGGATAAATGGGCCACGAGGTAATTAGCACACCGAATCTATGCCATAGGGGTCTGTGCGTTGCCATAATTCCCCTAGAGGGATCCCTCGTGGATNGGTAATTAGCACACCGAATCTATGCCATAGGGGTCTGTGCGTTGCCATAATTCCCCTAGAGGGATCCCTCGTGGATGGTGAAGAGGGGTCAAAAGAAAAGGAAGCCGGTCTGAGGCCTACGGCCTCAGGCTTGTCGAGGCTGTGACCTTGAAGGCTTCAACCTAGTTAAGGACAGCGTGGACACTAATGTTCATAAACTTTTGTGTATAAGGAACTGTGCTTAGTNGAAGGCTTCAACCTAGTTAAGGACAGCGTGGACACTAATGTTCATAAACTTTTGTGTATAAGGAACTGTGCTTAGTTTAGCGTAGGGACTTACTAGTGTAAGCACGTGAGTGTTAGCGTTTAAGAGAGACTTGTGTTAAATAGTGTGAGCGAGGCGTCATTGTGTGGGTCCTGTAGACACAGGAACGCAATGATTTCTTCAACTAGTCCGTTCAGGCGATCAAGATCTGGAATAATGGAAGCTCTGGGGGTGACAGTGGTCGACAAACCACTGCCAGTAAACGAAAATCGAAAAGGACTTAACAGGTTTCCTCAAGAAAGAAAATATTTCGAGGGAGGTGACGATGGCGGCTGTGAACCGTGTGCTGGACTCTGATTTGGACCGGGGCCATTATAAAATGTCTTCATCGGAGAAGAGAATACACCAGAAAATTTGGAATAGCATAAATGGTGTTAAGGTAAACATCATAGACTCCTGGATCCAGGAAGTCTATGACGAAGAAGGAGAAGGAGATGAAGAAGATGAAGATACCGAGGAAGCAGGGGAACCTGAGAGTTTGGAATGCTTAAGAGGATCAGAAGGCTCTGAAGATTCATCTGAAAATGATTCCGACCTGAGGGTACTGACCCGGAAAATACAAGAATTCACACTGGTTGGGAAGAAGGGGAAACCCCTGAAGTCCACCAGGATGGTTTTTCCAGAAACAGTCGACTCGGATGTGGTCCCCAAATCGGCACTGAAGTCTGTGAGAGCTGAAGTGGCACCTGTTCCCAGTACTTCCAGTGAAGAGCTAAAGGCGAAAAGGAAGTTGAGGTTTCAGCTACCGAATGAAAAGGGGAGCGACTCACTGGTGGAGGAAGAGAGTGTAGTAGGCAAAATACATGAAGAGACTAGGAACTAGGCTCTACAATGATGGAGTGGTTACTTAGCAAGAGTTAAAATATCATCTCCGCTCAGGCGAACTGGCTCATCCCCAAACAGAGTCAACTCCAGAGTAACATTGATTGGAGTTTTAATGGAGAACTGCAAATTGATTGGCAAATTGCAGCAAACGGAGAAGGCCACAGTCACAAGGCAGGGGCCCCTAAAGACTGTTGGAAAGGAAGTACCGGTAATCAGAAGCTATGCCCAGGTGGCGGGAGCCAAGAGCATAAAACCTAAGCTGGCAAAGAAGATGGTCTTAGTGTACCCAGACAAAGAGGGAACAACAAGTATGGAGCCACGTGAAAAGATCAAGACAGGTTTTGATCCTAAAGGCGAAGGGCTTCAGATTAGAAATATGCAAGGTATTAGAGGCAGTGGCATCCTGATCGAAGCCCGGGATGAAAAGGCACTGCAACATATCACTAATGCCACTAAAATTCAGGCATTGGGATTAAAACTAGAGGCCCCCAAAAGACGTGGCCCTAAGGTAGTGGTTTATGATGTGCCACCATGTGAGGATGGCGGAGTTGGCTTGAAACCATTTTCCNAAGACGTGGCCCTAAGGTAGTGGTCTATGATGTGCCACCATGTGAGGATGGCGGAGTTGGCTTGAAACCATTTTCCGGCAAAACTTCAGAAATGGGAATTGTGGAGGCTATAATTTGAAAGTTTTGTGAGGGCTGAAACAGTCAGTCACAGAACCGGAAGAAGGGACACGGATAGGGTCAACGTGGTTTTGGAATCCGACCCAAAAGTGTGAAACGCACTCATTGAAATGGAAAGGGCGTATGTGGGTTACGGCAGCTGTCGAGTTCGTGACTACATCTCCCTGTCGCGCTGTTACAAATGTCAGAAGTGGGGACATATTGCGGGCAGATGCAGGGAAAAGGAGTCCACCTGCTCAAGATGCGGCGCTTTAGGTCATGAATATGGGAACTGCCCTATGAAAAGTAACAGGGAGTACAAAGAAATTTGTTCTAACTGTCACAAAAAGGGACTAGCGCACGACCATAGAGTGGACTCTAAGGACTACCCTGCTTACAGGAAGGCCCTGTCCATGGAACTCACGAGAATAGACTATGGTCTGTAATAATGTCCTAAGGTGTGGACAGTTGAACATGCAACGGTCGACGGTGGTTGCCGCAGAGCTTAACAGGATTGTGTTGGAGCAGAGACTTCATGTAGTGCTGTTCCAAGAGTCCTATGTACCGTTCGACACTGTGGTGTGCCTGCGGGGCAATGCGTATACTCGAGGGCTGGAGAACTGAGGACCAACATGAACATTGGCATTTCCATATCAAGTGTTTCAAACACATATCATGCGTGTATGCAAATAGTTGGACACCATCCAACATTCTGTTGGATGGTGTCCTCGTACTTCCAGTTCGGGGATGATGCTCAGGTGCACCTAGATAGACGGGAAGTAGTAGTGGAGACATTAATAAACAAACCACTTATAATAAGTGCAGACATCAATGGGAAGTCTGAAATGTGGCACTCTCCTATAACAGATAAAGCAGGTGAACAAGTCAGTCAGCTTCTACTGACATACGATATGGATGTGACCAACAAAGAAGGAGAATTGCCCACTTTTGTCTCGCAGGCTCATGATGCACAGTCGTATCTGGATATCATGGCGGTCAACATGAGGACTATGAACTATGTAAGGAAGTGGACTGTGACGGACGAAAGTTCTAGCGACCACAGACTTATTGTGTTCGATATACACAGTGAGGGAAGGAGTGCTCCACTGTTGGAAGAAAACGAGGTGAGATATGTCCATAACATGGCAGACTGGGCTGCTTTTGACCATGCCCTGTTGAGGAGGCTTAGAGAATGTACTGAATTGGAAAAGGCAGATATAGAAGAGAGAGTAATGGCAATCACAAAAATTATTCAAGGGACATGTGAAGAAAAATGATGGAAAACCACACCAGGCCTTCCGAACCTGTCATGGTGGGACAGGGTTTTGGAAGAGGAACGAAAAGAATTGCGCTAAACAAGGAGAAGGCTCAAAGACTCCGGGATGAAGAGCGCGAGAAATTCTCCCGGGTCTAAAAGCTCAAGAAACAAGACAAATTTGGCAGGGTGCGGAAGAAGAAGGCAGGGTCCTGGGAAGAGTTTGTGACCCGTGCAGGGAATGAGGGTCCTTTCGGCCTCGTTTACAAACTTGCGGCGAACAAGGTAAAAAGAAACACCCCACTGCCATGTTCCAGAATTCTCATTAGAAGAGTTAACAGCTGTATATCAGATGAAAAATGGAAAAGCTCCTGGCATGGATGGAATAACTTCCGAAACCCTTAAAAGAAGTTATTCTTGGATCAAAGAAGTGCTGTTAAAGATATATCATGACTGTCTTCGAGATGGCGTGTTCCCTTCCCCTGGGAAACTTGAGTGCTTGAGAGTGCTGTATAAGGGCAATGATAAGAAACCTGATGACCCTAAGTCCTATCGGCCGTTGAAGCTGCTTCCGGTGCTGGGAAAAGTCATTGAAAAACTAGTCAACAGAAGCTTAATAATGACCCTGGAGGCAGGGGGCACATTAAACGAAAAGCAATATGGTTTTAAGAAAGGCACAGGAACGGACTTTGCTCTTCATGACGTTATGAAGGTCTTAAGAGAAAGCCCCAAAAAATATGTCATGTGAGTATTCCTGGACATTTCTGGACCCTTTGACAATGCCTGGTGGCCGGAAGTTATGCACCAACTTAAGAGAAAGACATGCCCTTCAAACAGCTATAGGGTCTTACAGGTCATACAGGATCTTTTTAATAACAGATGGAGCCTGTATACAGCAAAAACTACACAGGTCGGGTCGATCCTGTGGAATGTCTTATTTGATGAGTTTCTGGAGCTGGGCCTCCAGCCGGGGTGCACTGTCCTTAGATATGCAGATGTCGGATTGGTTTTGATCTTTGGTAACTCGAGGAGAATGTTGGAGTCCAAGGCCGCAGACATAATGGAGAAGATATGGATTTGGGCCAAAACAGCAAACTGAAATTCTCCACAGAAAAACGAAGACCATACTATTGAAAGGGAAGTTCAAGAGACCACCGACAGTGAACTTCGGGGGGAGCCCAGTGGAAAATGTGCACGAATTCAAGTACCTGGGAGTCATCATGGATAATAAAATGAGCTTCCTTAAGCACATAGAATGNTGGAAAATGTGCACGAATTCAAGTACCTGGGAGTCATCATGGATAATAAAATGAGCTTCCTTAAGCACATAGAATATGTTTCTAGGAAGGCTGTAGTGGTCTTCCAGAAATTAAAGAGAATTGGTAACGTCAGTTGCGGCCTAAGTTATACAACACTTAGAACAATTTATCGTGCTGTCTTTGAGGCAATTATAACGTATGGAGCAGTGATGTGNGCCTAAGTTATACAACACTTAGAACAATTTATCGTGCTGTCTTTGAGGCAATTATAACGTATGGAGCAGTGATGTGGATCCACAGAGCTGAACTCACATGGTATAAAAGGAAGCTCATAAGTGCTCAGAGGGCGGAACTGCTGACCGTGGCAAGGGCATGCAAAACTGTCCCCATTGAGTCGCTCCCTGTATTGGTTGGTGTACTGCCAATTTACCTGTTGGTAACATATCAAGGGACTTACAGTGGAGAGAGCGTGAGCCTCAAGGCGGTCAAAGGAAGACAAAAGCGAAATAATGCAATAAATCATGGACCAGTGGCAAGATAGATGGGATACATCGGAACGTGAAAGGCATTCGTATGAGCTGATGCCTGATATAGAAACAAGAATTAACTGCAAATGAATTGTGATCAACCATTACAGTATGCAGTTGTACACTGACCATGGAAACTTCAAAGCTAAGCTTCACAGCCTGCGACTTGCGCAATCTCCGCTGTGCGATGTCTGTGGAGTGGACGATACCATTCAACATGTCATTATGGACTGTCTGAAGACAGAGGACATCAGAAAATGGCTTGAAGAGACCATGTAAGAAAAGGGCATTCACTTCGATATGCAAAACGTAATGACGAACAAAGTTTTCAACAAGATCTGGAATGAATTTGCCTCTAAAATTGGAAGAACGTTGGAAGACTTCAACNAATGACGAACAAAGTTTTCAACAAGATCTGGAATGAATTTGCCTCTAAAATTGGAAGAACGTTGGAAGACTTCAACAAGTGGCAAGGAGAACAAATTTCTGATGACCCATAATAGGGTATTCAAGTAAAGACTTTAATCANGAACAAATTTCTGATGACCCATAATAGGGTATTCAAGTAAAGACTTTAATCATATGGAAGTCGGAATATCCTAGATTGGCGAGGAGAACAGGTTTTAAAAACGATAAAACCGGTAGAATACCGAGTAAAGGCATAAAGTGACGCCTCCGGCATCCCTATATTTTATTCGTCAGAACACACGCTCTGGTGAAGCTCGCAGGCGGACGACCACAATAAGGATTAAGGGTTTGCGGACGTGCCAAAAGAATACCACCAGGAAGTTGCAACCGCGCCTCGCAGATGCAAAGGCGGGCTACCAAATGTCCCTGCACGTGCAACGGTTCCTGCAGTGCAGACGACATCCGGAGACAACGGAAGGCACCAGGGCGCGGACACAGCTGCATTTTGCAGCTGCCCAAGGGACACCAAGAGCCCACACCAGCAGCTGAGTCTGTCCCGGGCTAGTTTCCGCCATAAACATTGAGAGCTTTTAGCGGACGTGCTGGGGAGAATAACGACACAATATCCGGAGGCATAAGTGCGCCGAACCAAAGAGGCCACCCAAGAGTTCCCGCACGTGCAGAACGGAACAATAAACTTCCAGGCCAGNAAGCTTCTCAAGGTCGAATCCCGAATCCCTGTCATGACGCTGTCTTAGAAGCCTCCATTCCACACTACTGACGTCAACGAGTCAGTCAGTCGCAGTCAGTCGAGGATCGAGCAGTCAGGCAGTGAGTTGGAGTCAGTCGAGGATCGAGAATGCATCACGGCGTCGACCTCAGTCGGAGGCCGTCAAGCGGGGCGTGCGGCGGGAAGAATCCGAGAAAAGTCAGTCAGACTTCGTCAAACGAGAAGGGTGGACCGGGGAGGAGGAGTTCCGAGAGCAGGCGTCGGGACGCCCCACCAAGCGCCGGAGCAGTTCCAAGTCGCCAGCCGAGGGAAGACAGCGCCGCAGTGTCAAATAAGTAGTTCTACACCAGGTGTGAAGAATCCTGCCCCCCCTCCCCCACGCCGCCAATCGCGGCGTCAAACCATACGTAGCCTACACAGAAAAAGGGGAGGGGAGTTGTCTCGTAGTTCATGTACCAGTTAAGCTGTTCAAGCAACAATAAAACTCGATTATGTGAACTCGCAAATAAAGTGTAATTTGTTAGTAAATTGGACCTAGAGACAACAGTGTCGACGTATTCCTACGCCCTATCACTGAGGGCTAGCATCTAGTGCTGGCGTCTCACGCCGCAAAGCAGATTCAATACCTACTTCCAAACTTCAGCATTGGCAGGTATCAAAAGAAACGTGAATGGCCTGAAGAGACAAGAGGAGAAAGTGCCGTGCACTGTCTTACTCATCCGAGTACAGTTACAGTGCGGGAGGCTGGAGGGTGTGCTGGACTTCGGGCCGTGAGACCTGTCCCTAGTGATAGACATTGTGGTCGTCTATGTGTACACAATAAGTGAGGATCAAGTGACTGTCTAGTATTAAGACAGTGGTAATGAGTATAATTAAGATTGATTTTGCTATTAAATGGTTCCCGCGTTACCAGGATAAGTGAA
Organism: Clitarchus hookeri; assembly: GCA_002778355.1. Lineage (NCBI taxonomy): Eukaryota > Metazoa > Arthropoda > Insecta > Phasmatodea > Phasmatidae > Clitarchus > Clitarchus hookeri. The sequence continues at coordinate 106,883 of NQII01000806.1, forward strand.
ATAATGGATATAATCAGTGTAATATTGTTAATAAATTAATTGTTATTTTATTTTTATTAGGATCACCATCTCTCACGAACTCGGATAAGCCTCTGACGCTTTGTAACCTACACTAACACAAATAGCGCTCAACAAAATATTACACGATTACAACACTTCGGTTCACAAATTAATGCGTGACCGAACGGGTTGAGTTTGTTATATTTAGTGAATCCTTTCCGTGTACACGCATGCACAAAGTTATTCGGCAGTTGAGGTTATGACACGAAAAATGAATAACAACAGTTGTTCTTGTAGAAAGTGATAAAATCCCCCGAAAATTTGTTGAAATTGTAATTAAATGGAAATAGCTACAATTACAATGACTTCATTTTATAATACACCATTAATTGCCCTCATTCACGGACGTTTAGTGTTATTGTCATGTTCCGTTCGGGTGGTAACGCAATTGCCTCTAAACAGATTAACATTTCACGCCTTTGCATCTCTTCAAAATTTTAATACGTTAGACTTTCTTCGGTGACATTACAACATTGCGAATTTATTTGACCAAACTTATTGGAAACAGATTGACGGAAATTTTGACACTGTGCTAGCTTTTTTACATTGTGCAAAAAAAACTCTACAAATGAACAATTTGGTATTTTATATTTTAGATATGCGGGCCTGTGCACATTATAAAATAAAGATTG
>NQII01000806.1:117311-166081 GCA_002778355.1 Clitarchus hookeri
GGCCATCTACGACGCGCTCCTAGAAAGACCAACAGCGAAGTATTGAGCATTATATAGTCTATTCGCGAGGATTCTTCAAACTTCTTGAATTAATCCTTAGAAAAATCACTCCATGTACAATGCGTTTGGTTGTTTCTTAAATTCGTCATGTAACACAAACGTTCTATACTTGTGTTAACATAAAAATTCCTTATTTTCGGTTAAACTGAACTTTTACTTATATTTTATTTATAAATTATAATATTTCACTTATAACTAATACGAATAGAATCAGGGAAGATATAGGTATTTTGATTATGCCCAGTAAGGAATAGTTCTTATGCAAAATATGATTACACTGAGTGCGCACTAACACGGTGTGTTGTCTCTGGTGTAATTCCCTATACTCGGTTAATCTTTGTTTGCATGAGGCAGAGGCATATCCTGGAAGTACTACTTAAGCATAGCTTCAGAGAAGTTGGAAGTAACCGTGAACGGACTGCATTTGCAATAAAACTTATTATCCATTTCGTAACGCAGTGTTCTCTGTGTGTACAATACGTGAAGAGTCTTTTTAATGACGTGACTTGAATATATCGCGTTGTCTGCACAGTACTGTTTTCCAATATATGGACGTCCACGGTTGAAGAAATTAATTACTTAAAAAGACGGTTAATTGCACGTGGACAGTGGTAGAATTTCTCATAATAGCTTGTTTTATATTAGAAAAAACATATTTATTTGCTTCGAAAGAAAAAAAAAATTAATGAAGATATTTTTTTTTTGTTTCGAATGTTTGAACAAAACTTTTAATTATAATGGAAAACTTAATTTAACTGTATTTGTGCAAAATATAAAAGCTTTGTAGTGCTTCTAGATTAGAAAAATAAATATAGTAAAACTTCCTTTAGGAAGTAAAACCCGAGAAGTTTCTGGAGGGACAGAAAAATGTAGGTTTGTTAATACTTTTCAAAAGAGACTGAACTTCTTAAAGAAAGTTCTGCTGGATGTGAGCGTGCTTCGATGGTTGTAACACAGCTCATTGCATATGAAAGGTAAATGACTTGACAGTTGTGATATGAGAATCTGTTTACGTTCAACAAACAGATCGCGTTACCTCGTCGTCAAAACTGCTCACCTCCGGGCAGAGGACTTACCTCTTTGTTCAGTCGGCTCCTGAGGACCTCCACTGTCTCTGTCGTCCTTCCTTGGCATGTCCTTCTCCTCTGTCTTCTCCACAGCCACTCCAAACTCCCAAAGAGAATGCTAAACCTCCCTGATGAATGATGAAACAGTCAACAAGCGCACAATGGCTTCTCGTCCTTAGACAGATGAGCCTCTCCCTCGATTTTTCAACCGGGACAAGTACATTTCTACGACTTTCTGTTTGCCGCAACGCATTTGTTGTATCTGCATCTCTGTAAGCGCTCATGGAATGATACATTATATTAACATTTTCAGCACGTGGTCCTTATGCAGTACGGGCAACAATTTATTTATTTACTTTAAGGCTTTTTTTACAGGTCGCGAAATTAAGGTGAGAATCCCTTGTCTTGCACTTAAATACAGTAAAAACAATAATAATTCTAAATTAAACACTACAAAAAAAAAGTATGCTAATCGGAATAAAATTATAGAAAGTGAAATGTACAGATGACATACACCGTAAATATTCAAGGTTGTAATATTGAAAATGTGTGTAGGATGTTCGGAAATTAAACGCTCAAACTGCGGGAGCTGATTCCTTATGAAAAAATAAAGCCAACAATATACAGGACACCATATACCTACACATAATATTAAAGGAGATATGAGCCTGTGAATATTGGGTTTTCAAAACGTATTTTCGTCAAATGCCTCGTACTTTCTGCCAGCGGTAGGAACGGCGGCGGTGTACCCACAGTACGTCCTACACGGTTGACTGGGACACCGCCCATTTGACCCGCTATGGAGCGTGTACCAGTAGAGGGCGCGTCGTTGATGTGCTGACGTATCACTTCCTCAAGCCGCACAGTGTGTCTGCAACATGGGAAGCACAAGTCACCCTACTGCTGCGGACTTGGTAGGCACTGTACAAGGCGTTCGGCAAAAATACATTTTCGAGACCCAATTTCCACAGGCCCATATCTCCTTTAATATTCTGGTTAGGTATACGGTGTCCTCTATGCTTTCGACTTTATTTTTCATAATGAATCACCTCCCGTAGTTTGGGCGTTTGATTTCCGAACAACCTGCATATTGCTACATGCAGCGGCCCCTGCGTTCTTTACCTTTCCCCCCTCCCCCCTCGCATGCCAGCGAACGAAGCCAGTGGTTCAGGGGCATCGGCGGCTAGCTCGCAGTTACAAGCGGGTCGCCGTGTGGCATTGACACGTGCTGCGATAAGGCTATCGGGACTGACACCTCNGCTAGCTCGCAGTTACAAGCGGGTCGCCGTGTGGCATTGACACGTGCTGCGATAAGGCTATCGGGACTGACACCTCCCGCGTCCTTGGGAGATTGGAGGTGTTCTGTAGTCGCTACGCGAACTGTATGGTCATGACCACACCTCCCACTCAGCTCGACGCGAGGCGCGAAGAATCTCATGGGCTGGAGCTGTATACAGTAAGCCGTGGTGTGCCTCTGTGCCTCGTACAGTCATTAGTGCCAGATGTGAGCAGCCATCGGCCAACACACACGTAGCACACAGACATATACAAGGAATATCATTCTCTGACATTCAGGATATCCAAGGACATCCAAGATTAGCAACGTCACGTTCACAAGACTACCAAAATATATCCAAAATGTGATGTAGCTATTTTGGATTTCCTATATACATCTTTAGATGTAGTCGCCTACCTTAAGTAATTGCCATTGGTGGTTTTGTAATACCTAATGGATGTCCAGTAAGTGGTACGAGCTGGTATCTACTACTGGATATCCAAAGGACATGCATTAGAGATTCACGGTAGTACTCAGATGACTTTCAGACATTGTGGGTACAATTAGGATATCCAGTGCTATGTGGGCGGTAGTCTACGAAGATCGCGAGAGTAGAGAGAAATACTGACAGACAGGAATGTGGGAAAGTGGGACTGGATGTGTGAGTAGCGGACGTTCAGGAAGATATTAATATATGGCAGTGGACATTGTGATCATATGTGTGTAGTTAATAACTGAGCATTAAGAGACTAGCTAGCATAAAGACAGCGATAAGGACTTAAATTACAATAGAGTTTGGCATTAAAAATTGCCCTCACTGATAAGAATAATACATGTTAAAAGTAAATTTATATTTTAATGTTGTAAATAATAGCTGTGTATTTTATAACATTGTAACTTAATTAAGAAATTAATACTAGCTCTCTTACTTTTATTAAGAACTCCATCTTTTACGAATTCTGCTACGGCCCCTCGAGACTTGTAACAAAATTAGCAATAGGATGTCAGGCAACTACCAACGAAACAAATCAGTAAGAAAAAATAATACATAGATGACAACATGTTAAGTAGAGAAAAAAGGAGAAGAAATGTTTTCCATGCATAAGGCAAGATAAAAGTATCACACATAATACCAGATAACACTAATTAATTTAAGGACTTGAATTGCTGCAAAAACAGAGGAGATCTACTAAAGTAAATTAAAAACAATTCAGCATCACATTCGCCCATACACTTAAATAAATGTGGCATCACCCACTATTCAAGCTATTTTTAACCTTTACAAATACAGCTCTTTAAAATGATAGCAGTGAGACTTGCTGATGGGCTCTTTTGGTAGATTCCAAGCTCGCGCTGAAACCACCGACAGTGATTTAGAGTAAGCCCTGCTGCTATGTATGGGTATCAGCAAGTGCCAGCAAGTATCATCAGAACGGTTCTATTTCATTGAACATAAAGCTGATTTGGAAATATTTTGGTCCTTGTAGGAGGAGAGATTTGGGCGGTCCTTAAAAAACGAGGTCTTGAGAGCCGATGAGAATGAAGCGAGGTGGAAATGGAATGCAAAGGCGGGTAAAATGGGAGATCCCCGAGAAAACCCACCGACAAGTGTGAAAATCCAGGAGAAATCCCTTCAATCCAGGCGGCACCCTTTCGGTCTCACGTTTTTATGCCATTCAACTGTTTACGTACTAAACCGACTCACAAAACAATAAATTTGATGTATTTCAAGCCCAGGTTCTTTCACTGTACGTGTGGGTGTAAACAACAGTACTTCTTAGCTTACCTACATCAGAACTTTGAGCGCGGTACCGATTTTCTGGCAATATTAAGTACAATTTGGAAGTGGGTCGCTTAATATTCACGACTGTGTGACCATTAGTTATCTTTACAATGTATTTCCATTTACAACCGCTGTACCTTGGACTAATATTTACCGGTCTGCTCTCTGCCAGTTTAAGGCCAAGTTGGAAGTGTCCCAGTCAGGTGATCTCTCTTTTTACTCTGAAATCCATCCTATTCATTTGAATAATTTACCCCTAGAATGTCACTGCCGTAATATTACGTTGCAGATGTGAAAACTGCTGGGGACGTAATATTTCTTTGCCTGTACCTTCAAAGAATGCGGATGTCGCAATGTTACGGCAAACTCCGTACAACTCAGTTAAAATTCAGGAGATGAAATTAGACTCAATAATTTCTGCAGCTCGTGGAGGAAGATGGCATGGACAGTTTCACGAGTCACGGTTAACACGGGCCAGAACATTGTTTAGCGAATCAAAGAAGCTGGACGACCTTACAGTGCTTTGGACTGTATCTTGTCTCGAAATCTTTTCGCGAAATGTCGCTGCCCCTAACTATGAAATGAATGTGTGACCGAGCGGATTAATGCAAAGCCAAGCCCACTGCAGGTTCGAATCCCGGGCCTGCCGCCTTGTTTTCGGTTTTCCGTGGTTTCCGGAAATCACTCTACAGGCGAATGCTGGGATGGTTCCGTATTACAGGTCGTGTCACATTCCTTCCCCGCTCCTGCTTCTCTGAGCAACTTGCTGCGTCTGTAAGGACCTCGCTGTCGACGAGACGTTGAGACCTGTACCTACTGTACCTACGCAAAGGAAAACGAACTCCATAACAATGAACATTTATTAACCCGTGTTTTATACTTGTCACTTTTTACAAGAGGGAATGTACATGGTAAAATTTTACGAAATATGAACATGTGTTAAATCCTTTCAGCATTTTACAATCAGTCATTTTTTCTTTGTTCCTGCTTGTTAATACAACGCTATCACTATGGCCAAGCCGCACATGCGATGTATTAGTCCCGCGGGATGATCGATCATGACATGCTTACACGCGCATGTTCTTGCAGTTTCTCTGGGCCTGCACTGGGAGCGGCGACAAGTGGGTACGGCTTGTTGAATGAATTTTCTACGTGATGAAGTATTGTGTGGTTGCCCAGCCTTATCACGTCCTCCTCCAGCCCCGCATCGTACAAACGGAACGTCCAGTTGTACCACGCACGCGCAGACGAAAAAAAAATTTCATGTTACTTTTAGCATGCGAACAATCCTTCTAGTGCACCGGTCACCAACATTTACATTATTTTATATTGGTGCGAAATACTTTTCAACCTGTGGACATTATTTACAAGTACAATTTCCTCGCATAAAAACAATTTTAGTGTTTTTGGAACATACAAGTAATAAGAACTAATTCGCCTATCGAAATGAGGTCATTCAAGTTGAAAGAAGATGTCATGAGTTACTTTAAGAAAATTACGCTAAATGTTTTCGCAGTTTATAAAAATTGCATAAAATCTAAAAGAAGTTTGTATAATTTTAATTTTTAGCAGTTTTTTTTTGNGTTTTCGCAGTTTATAAAAATTGCATAAAATCTAAAAGAAGTTTGTATAATTTTAATTTTTAGCAGTTTTTTTTTGTAAAATATATTTTTCTAAGAATAAATAAAATTGAATTAAGACATGAACTTTCAAGTCACTCGTAATAAATAAAATTGAATTAAGACATGAACTTTCAAGTCACTCGTAATAAATGTTCTGTAGACGTCTCCGTTTGTTTGATTTATATTTACAAAAACACCAAAATTGTGATTTTGACGTGTCATAATGCAAAACCATGCAATCCAAAAAAAATTATGCGAGGAAAATGTACTTGCAAGTAATGTCTACAAGTTGTACGATATTTCGTACGAATACAAAATAATGAATATTTTGCGAACCAGCATCTTTAAGCTGTTGCACATATGGCGTATTTATTTATGTNGTACGAATACAAAATAATGAATATTTTGCGAACCAGCATCTTTAAGCTGTTGCACATATGGCGTATTTATTTATGTCTTTGAGAAAGGTGGAAGTTGAGGCATGTAGCCTTTTATTACACTTTGCCATTACAATACACCTAATTGTATAACAAAGGCAGAAAATTACAAACATACGAACAGAAAGAATGCCACAGATACCGTTCCTATCAGACCAAACATATTAAAATAAATTACATTTCAATTAGTTATCCCTTCATTAATGAAGTTGAGTAATTAATATTTGAAATAAAAATCTTCGTTTGTAATGTGACCTACCGTTCTTACCAGAGGCTGTGGTTGATTCTGAATTCAGCACAGCATATACACAGTCGAATCACGTTGTTATGACCACCTGCTAGAAGCGCCATATGCCGCGTGTAGGCCATGATGTATGGTGCGTGACGTGGGCTGATGAAGCGGGTGTATAATGCGGCCGACAGGCTGGCTTTACACAGTGCGCGGGAATCGAATCAACCGCGTTGCAAAAAGGGATGATTGAGAACAGCGGAGCTCCACGCGCCATTGATGTCCGAGTGAACGTCGACTACGACGGTGCGTGAAGGCCAACCGACAGGCTGCAGTGGAACAGCTCACCGTTCAAATGAACCAGGGGGCATCCAGACACGTGTCTACCGCAACAGTTCAGTGAACCCTTCTGCGAATGGTAGTTGACTGCACCAATGCTAACACAGGTGCATCGAGGCAAACGACTGGAATGTGCTCGACAGTATGGCGACAGGACCACTGCTGAATGGTGACGGGTAGCCTTCTCCAAAGAGTCNAACGACTGGAATGTGCTCGACAGTATGGCGACAGGACCACTGCTGAATGGTGACGGGTAGCCTTCTCCAAAGAGTCAAAGTTTCAGCTGCATAGAACGGATGAACGTCGGATAACCGTCATCCTGCATCCACTGCTGGACGAACACAAGGTGATGGGGGGCAGTGTTATGGTCTGGGGTATTCTCGTGGTATTCTCTATGTCCCATCATCCACGTGGAAGGCATTCTTGATCGATTTGGTTATGAATCCATCCTCANTTCTCGTGGTATTCTCTATGTCCCATCATCCACGTGGAAGGCATTCTTGATCGATTTGGTTATGAATCCATCCTCAGCGATCACGTCCACCGGTACATGATGATTGTCTTTCCTCGGAAGGATGGGATCTTCCAGCACGATAATGCACCTTGCCACACGGCTAGAAGTGTCCGCAAGTGGCTGGAAGAGCACGATCAAGACTAAGTTCTTCCCTGACCCCCAAACAGCCCCAATCTCAATCATATGGAACATATGGGGGACCACCTCGATCGTGGTGTTCGCCGTCTGTCTCCTCCGCCACGCAACCTTCAACACTTGTGGGACGCACTGCAGACAGCATGGCTCCAGATACCCGTGGAGGCCTATCAGCACTTCACTGAGTCACAGCCAGCTCGTCTAACTGCTGTCCGTGCTGCGAAGGGCGGTTACTCTGGATACTAGCAGCTGGTCATAACAAAGTGATTCGACTGTGCATATTGTTCCATGTATTCTTTAAAACGGCCTCTTAAGGGCTCTGCCTATCAAGCCTACAGTCACGGAATTTAAATGCGTAATCAATGGTAAAGAAATTCCTTTTTAATGCATCCATTTTAAAGATAACCTTTTCAAACAAAAAGTATTTTATGCGTGACATTTCGTAAGAAATACTGGCGTGTTAATAAATCTTGCCAATTTTATGTTTAGTTTTTTTCCCCTAAAATTTAACATTGAAAATGGCATTTTACAAAAATATGAATGAATAACATTTTTTGAAGATTTCTTAATGTGGCAGTTTTGTCTGAGAAAGCTACGCTTACGGCTAAGTTTCCCTATTATGAAAGACATTATTCGTTTTCATGTCATAATTTCAGTTTCAGAGGTATTATTGGAAATGTTTTATTATAGAAAATTTACTAGTTGTTTAATACTTTTGTATCTAATTTTCACTGTGTGTTATTTCCTACTTGCAAATAGGCAGGAACTTATTGATAANGTTGTTTAATACTTTTGTATCTAATTTTCACTGTGTGTTATTTCCTACTTGCAAATAGGCAGGAACTTATTGATAGTTACTGACTTTTTATAAGCAGATCACACTATTAAAATTACAAACAAAAATTTTAAACAACTCGTAAAATGTAGGTTTCCAATAATCGTACAGTGCCAGCAATTACTATGAATCCGAAATTATGCCGCGAAAACGAAGAACTTCTGCAAAAGGGGCGAAGCTGAGCCTTGCTATTTTTTTACGTTTGAAGCAGTTGTGTTTATAAAGTATGTGTTGAGAGGGAATTACGTTAACATCAATTCCCCATTTAAACTTAGTCGCTGCGAGCTTGGTAGGCAAAGTCAATAAGAGCTTAAAATAATTAATACAAGTAATTAAACGTGAAATATTGTACATGAATTGAAATGGAAATACAATAAAGTTAGAGGTGATTGTAAGTTGCGGAAATATTGTGCTCCAACAAATGTCTCAAAATNGTTGTTTAATACTTTTGTATCTAATTTTCACTGTGTGTTATTTCCTACTTGCAAATAGGCAGGAACTTATTGATAATTACTGACTTTTTATAAGCAGATCACACTATTAAAATTACAAACAAAAATTTTAAACAACTCGTAAAATGTAGGTTTCCAATAATCGTACAGTGCCAGCAATTACTATGAATCCGAAATAATGCCGCGAAAACGAAGAACTTCTGGTTTTCCCCGCTTCGACTCGGAACGATAAAAAAATGCAAACAAGCAGTTGTGTTTATAAAGTATGTGTTGAAATGGAAATACAATAAAGTTAGAGGTGATTGTAAGTTGCGGAAATATTGTGCTCCAACAAATGTCTCAAAATNTTGAAATGGAAATACAATAAAGTTAGAGGTGATTGTAAGTTGCGGAAATATTGTGCTCCAACAAATGTCTCAAAATGCTGTAGTGCTTGGTACAGTGCAGTCATGGATACTTGCAACATTCCCAGAGCACTGACAATGTTATACTTCTTGGCTATTCCTCTGCCACGTGCAAACAAATCTTATCCAAGTATAGAAACGTACACCATAAGGACAACGCACCGCACTCCTGCGCAATCGTTTTAATAATATTTTGCATGATAAATATGTCTTACTGTAGTAGCACCGGTGTAACGTAGGGCATGTGAGCTGTGCCAATGTCTGGCTACTTCTCCCTGGGAGAGGAAACAATTGGACGACGGTGATACGGCGGTGGGAGGGAGTACCTGCCAGCTACCTGTGGCTGGTGCTTTGCAAGTCGTTCTGTCTCTCTCTTTCACTTGGTTAGGTGGTGTCAGGCCGGCGTGACTATAGTCATTACCAACACATCTGTTTTCTCTCCGTACGTGATTGGTGCGGTCTCTTTCTGCTCAGTTGCCATTGGCTCACAGTCGTGCAGGGAGTGTCGCGAAACGTGTGGCCCAATCAAACGAGTAACAAGAAAACACAAGATTTTGACGTCTATTGTAGCATCGCACGAACTCGCGAAAATTTAGACACTTCTTATGAATTATTTCAGACTTGTGAGGGTTTAGATTGTGTCCATTATGCATTCCGTTTGCTNAAAATTTAGACACTTCTTATGAATTATTTCAGACTTGTGAGGGTTTAGATTGTGTCCATTATGCATTCCGTTTGCTTTGACATGAGAACTCGATTCGTCACGCATTTAATAGTCTCTCTTAAACACACTTCTTGCTTGTGTTCCATTTCCGTGAAGGCTAACTAAACATGTCTCAAAGCTATTTAATGATGCCCTGTTACGTCTTGCAATGATTCTCTTTGAGAACATAAAGCTTCTTCGTCCTTTGATAACATATACAATTTCTAAACAAACCATTTAAGTATTTGACGTTTACAACGTGGAATCAATTAATCATGCAACATTTTTACAATTNCAATTTCTAAACAAACCATTTAAGTATTTGACGTTTACAACGTGGAATCAATTAATCATGCAACATTTTTACAATTTTATAATAACAGTACCTAAAAGTTTTATAAACAAATTAAAAACTTGCAACAAATATCTAAGGCAGAACCAACATAAATGTAACAAAACCAATAAACATACAATTACAGTTAATTTACTTTACTTGGATAGGACTGATTGTACACAACATTTTCAGGGACACTTACAAGCAGTGGCATGGCAAGTAAATGACACCAAGGTGGCAGACCAGCAAACAGGGAACCTTTCGCAACACATTGTAGCTAATCAGGGACAACGCCAGTTACCAAAGCCTTGCAAAATCACTCACAGATTGACGTCAAAGGAAACGCAACGCCATTTCGTCTTTGTCTACTTATCTACTCTGTCACATAACGATAACGCTAACTTGATGCCAACACAAAAAAAAAAAACAGTTTTGTGGTGACCGAAAATAATTTTGTTGGCTTCTTAGACATGAAAAAAGATTTTGTGGTGCCAACAAAATTATTTTGTCATTCCAGTATTTAGTGGAAACTTCAAAATTAAGTTTTTGGTCACCAATAAATGCAGTTTGTTTGTAGGCAATAATGTATTCGTTAGTCGCGGCGAAAAATTTACGATGATGTCAGCAGTACTGATTAGCGAAGTCCACAAAGGCGTTTTGTGGATTGTGGGCATTTGTAGGTAGGTATGGTATAACAAAAGTTAAACACTAAACTCACTGTCATCATGAGCGGGATTCGAACCTTGTACTTTTCAACTGTCAGCTCAGCGTGTTATCATTACCCTACCTTTCTAGACGTTAAAGTGTTGTCTTCAGCATTTATATAACCGAAATATATTAAAGTTGCACACACGATAAGGCTTGCTCACTTCACGTCAAGGTAAGTAGGTTTTCTGGGATCATCAACGTGTGACATTTGCTTGCAATAAAGGAATGACAAAATCAGTTGGTGATTACTTAAGAATATCGCTCATGAATTAGTTTGTAACCTGATGCAAAGAACCGCTACATGCAAATATAGCGTGGTGGACATACGTGGCAACTGCGAATATGCCAGAGTGCATGCGCAGAATACAACGGATGTAGTTTTGCTGTCACACCAAAATGTTTTACTGTGAATAACATGAATGCTATTGCTGCAAACTAAATATTTCGTGGCAGCCAATAAACATTTATTCAATAAACAAATATGTTAGTGAGCACTAAATAGCTTCAGTACTAGTCAATCTACGTGTTATTGGGCACCACAATCTGTTTTTTTTTACCAAGAACAAAATTTCGCATTGGAAAGCATTAACCAGACAGTTTTTGTCGTCAATAACAAATATTTTTTCTCAGTGAAGAGCTTCTAATATTCAAAGGCGAAATGATCTGCAGGTAGGTGGCATCTTAAGGCCCCCATCTACCTACAGTTTTTTTCCCCCGCGTTTGAGAACGAGAAGCGCTGGAGCGATAAGGGTGACACTGCCACGCACATCAAGTTCGACATCGCCACTGAGCGCAAGGCTCTGAACTGGCGTGCAGTGTTCTCGTCGTGCTGCACGTACTTATGGGACTCTCAACTGCGAAACTATACTTTTATTGGTAGAAAGTCTGTAGGAAGGTTCAGTGCTTGCTCCTCGAGTAACAAATATTTTGAGGTACGGAGCTTTGAAAAGCCGAACTCAGCTATGCTGTAGCGCCTCGAAACGGTTGTTTGAAATTTGCATGACGTCTTGAAAGTAACCGACAGTTATAGTTGGAAGTGTGTTTTCTTTTCGTAGATAAGCGCATCGGGGGCACGTATGAAATTAACTTAAAAAAACTTGTATANAGTTGGAAGTGTGTTTTCTTTTCGTAGATAAGCGCATCGGGGGCACGTATGAAATTAACTTAAAAAAACTTGTATATCAAACACACAGAAACGGATTTCAAGCCAAGCAGGCGGACCTTAAGGCGACTGTCTATTTGTCGCGCCAACTGGGTTGTAGGTGTGTATTCTGTTTGCGCAGGAAAACAAGTAACTCTTCAGACTAGGGTGGAATACAATTATATGTCAACAGATCANAGTTCGAAGTGTGTTTTCTTTTCGTAGATAAGCGCATCGGGGGCACGTATGAAATTAACTTAAAAAAACTTGTATTTCAAACACACAGAAACGGATTTCAAGCCAAGCAGGCGGACCCCTTAAGGCGACTGTCTATTTGTCGCGCCAACTGGGTTGCAGGTGTGCGTAACACACGTTTATAAAACAAACTGGTTGATGTGTGTATTCTGTTTGCGCAGGAAAACAAGTAACTCTTCAGACTAGGGTGGAATACAATTATATGTCAACAGATCANGTGTGTATTCTGTTTGCGCAGGAAAACAAGTAACTCTTCAGACTAGGGTGGAATACAATTATATGTCAACAGATCACGCATATTGCAAACACTATTTTGAAGCTCTTTAGCGTGGCCAGAAACGACATTTCCAGACGGTTATAGCTTAAAATATTCCAGGTGAATTCCTGCGAGACTAGTATAGGGACCTGCACTAAACTTTGCTACAAACTTTCCTCATACAAAATGGTAGGGCCGTTATTTAACGGGCAGCACGACGAGAACACTGCCCTCCAATTGAGAGCTCTGCACGTAGAGGCGATTGCGCACTTGATGCGAGTAGCATCGTCGCCCGTATCACTCCCGCACGTAAATGCATTATTCTATTCGCAGATCTTAGTATTTTTTAATAAAACCTTTGTAACATTGGACTATGTATTATCAGTTTGGCCATTTCCTAAATGTGGCATGTTACAATTGTTTTGTGCTTTTGTTAACATAAAATTATTTTAATAACACTTAAATTGAACTTTTAGTTATATGTTACATATAAGTTATAATATTTCATTTATAATTAATATGAATAAAAACACAATAAATAAGTGTGTTTGCAATAGCTGATAAGAAATAGTTCTAATTTGAAATATTATTAAACTGTGTGTGCACAAATGCAATGGGTCTTTTTGATGTAATTTTTTATACTTGGTTAAGCTTTTTTTTGCACGAGGCGGAGGAATATCCTGGATGTACAAGTTGAGCAGGGCTGCAGAAAAGTTGTAAGTGAGGGTGAATGTAGTGTAGGTGCAGCAGGTAGGGAGATGTAGGTGCGGGCAGGGAGAAGCAGACATCCCTTGTGGTACAGGAAGTATGGCAGCAATGTTCCACGCCACACAGACACCCTACAACTCTCCACACTCAGGCAGTGCGCAGGTGCGGTAGTTGGAGAGATGCTGGGCGTGCCTGCCACTGTGGCAAGACGAGTCCAACATCCCTCCCCCTCCTCACGGTTCGCACACACACATAGAGAGAGAGAGAGAGAGAGAGAGAGAGATCACCCACTACGCGGTTAAGGCTGTTCAAGAGACGAATTTTTCTAGATTTTGAGGATGATTATTGGAAATTAGATTTGGAAAGTGCTTATTAACGCCAGCCGGTGTTATGCCTGAATGCTATTTAGGGGACGGCTTACAAACTAACTTATGACCTAACTTAAACTAACACCCATGCCATACCTGGGATTCGAACCCAGAACATCCCGCTCCCCAGACCGGTGGCGCACCAACCGACTGTGCAACGGGAGGTCAGCTGAGGATGATGATGATAATAAAAATAATAACAAATTGGGTTTATTTGGTGCAGTTAACTCTTACAACATTATGAGCAAGTGAAACTCGGACCACACTAAAAAGGAATATTTCTCTGCCATTGAATACAAAATTCGTAAAGATGTACTTTCATTGTTTCGTTTATACTTGCCAAGAACTTAAAATAACTTCACAGCAAAAGAACACAAATTATGACAAATAAAAATAACGAAAGTTTATAACAACTGAAATGAGCAGCATAGAATGTACAACCCGTTTCATAAGAAAGGATATATGATTGGGAGACAATCAACTCGCGCACTACATTGGGTCACAGTCAGCCAGTAATACACTTCATTCCGTGGAGTGGGCGTGTCAAACGTGGTGCGAACCAACAGGAAAGCAGAGACCAAAAAATATCGTTCCTATAATTAAATATATGCGACATAATTCTATCTTGTCTTCAATGCCTTAAACGTGTACAGAGTGTAAAGTGTTAAGGCATATTTGTCTTCTCTTACAGTAAACCATTATTATGATTTACACTTTCTGATTATAATTTAGAAACNAGTGTTAAGGCATATTTGTCTTCTCTTACAGTAAACCATTATTATGATTTACACTTTCTGATTATAATTTAGAAACAAAAAAAAAAGTGCTTTGTAATTAATAGTCACAGCATAAAAACGAGTAGTCCTTACTAGTCATAGATTATTTATACAGAATCAGCAAATATGCATATTTAAGTATANACAGCATAAAAACGAGTAGTCCTTACTAGTCATAGATTATTTATACAGAATCAGCAAATATGCATATTTAAGTATAGGCTGTTCAAGGTAAAGTGAGCACTTTTAAGGCCGTATTTACTTTTATCCGATCAGCCATATTTTATCTTTTCGCCACTTTTAAAAATAAATATTGCCATGTAAGTAATAAATACAGTGTATATATTTCACCGGACTTGAAAGTTAACGTCTAAGAATACAATATAATATACGTATCGAATATCATTACAAATGAGAGGTCTTCATAAAGCCCAGCCAACGCTGAAGAACTGGCACAAATGCAAGAATATGCATCTGCATAAACGCGTAAATACACAACTAGCTCACATAAATATTATATTTCTGCGTGACGTACTATCTAGAGAATTACGTAAATTTCGCATATTATTTCTGTACTTACCAGGTTAGACCATTACTTAGAATTTTGCAGTAATATTTTTTTCTTACTTTCAAGATACTTCAGATTTTAGTCTTTGAAATGTTACTGTAGGAATTAAATAAATGTATAACACTTTGCTTCAATGATTTGGATAAAAAATTTATGTTTACCGAAAGAATTGTGTGATTCTTTATTTTCTAAATTTAATCACTTACGGTAAATCTGCATGAACTTAAACTTCAACGAATCAGCTATTACAGAAATTAATTCTAACATTGATGATGCAATTTTTTTTCAGACGTAAACTCTGACGTAACTTAATGCATCCATATTCACTTAATAATTAATTTCCTTGTAAATGTTTTTTATAATTTCGAATTTTTATACGTATTTTCTACTTCGACAATGTTGTATACATTTTATGTACAATGTGTATGCCTTTCTGTTAATATTATGGCATTGTTTATAGCTTGACCTGTTATCACTGCATAAATGCATATTAAATTTGTTTGTTTATTGTGTTCACAAATCCACATTAGTTTGTGCTGATTAAAAAAAAATATATTATAGACAGTTTACGGTAAACTGAGCACTTTACAAGGTCCTGCTTAAAAATTCCTATCAGCTTATTTGTATACTTTCATCAATTATTAATATAGCATTTGCCATGTGACTATTTAACTCAACATTTACATATTATAGCTCCCAAAAGTTAACGTCTGAGGCCAAATTATAAATCAATAAATCCAAAAACAGCAGACATTAGTGGTGGAGTTGGCGAGGTGCTGGCTGGTCGACGCAGCTCGGAGGAACGGCGACAGGGTGGAGCCGACTGAGGCACCTGCTGCCCCGCCCTCAAAACAAGGAGAGGGCGAGGAAGAAAAATAAAACAGGCGAGGAGCCGAGCTGTCCATAAACAATATTGGAAAGTGGGTGGCGTGATTAAAATTGTGATGAACCGCAGAAGAATATCCAGCCCGAGGGGCGAGTATTGCATTAATAACTCCTATCTCCCCACCTACCACCCCCACAAAATCCATACCCCTCAGATGATTATCCAGAAAAAACCGGTCGAAAGGGTGCGATTTGCAGCGCAGAATACCTGAGAATACAGAAACCAGATAGATGTTCGTATCGCGATATCCACTCGCAAACGCCAGTAACATGACCTCGCACTGAGAGATAAACCAACAAAATATTTGTTTGCATAGGGCCAAAGAATATATTAAGTTGCAATGACAGAATATTATGTTAAGCATATAAAACTTGAAAAGCAGCAAAATTGAATTGGTTCATGTAGCAAACTACACGCTTGAAATAAAACAACTTTTGTACTGGGCCAAAAGAAATTAGACTCAACGAAAAATTTAGTTGAATCAACTGCTTACATTTTTTGGCCAATAGTTTGTTTGCCTTCGTTCGGAAATACACCTATAGAATTAATTTGCATTTTTTGAGACTATTAGGATAGTAAAAAAGTATGATAGTACATTTTTAAAATACCAAGAGGCGAGGAAGAAATATTTTACACGTATGGGATGTCTGAGGAGGAGGAAACGTTTTACATTTAAATGCTATTTAAGGGCTAGGAAGGTCATGAAAGAAGGGAAGGGAGATAATATTTACATTTAAATGGTATCTTTTAGGGAGGGGTATACATGTATCTTGAAGGATATATGACGAGGAAGAAATATTTTGTATACAACGAATACCTAACGAGAACAAGGATATATTTTACTTTAAAGGGTATCTGCTTCAGAGAAGGCTATATATTTGACATGCATGATACAGGATGATGGGGAATTATTATCACATAAGGATTGTCTAAGTGGAGAAGTACGAAATTTTATATTCAAGGTGTATCTTTATTTGAGGGGTATACATATGGCATTAAGTTCTAAGCAATGGGGCAGAAATATGATGCACATTTCCTCCTCCTTAGGAGGAGGAAATATCATTTTAAAGGGAATGTTTGATGAAGGGGGTTTCAAATATTACATGATAACCTGCAATGAGGAGGAGATATTTTGCACCTAAGGAATGTCTGAGAATAAATGGGAAAAACTTTATATTAAAACTAGCTCTGCCCACGGCTCCGCTCGCATTGACTACAAAATAACTGTTTAGGTTTTTTATTAATAAGGTTACCCCCTCCCGCTTTCGACGCTTCCACCCACAGCCACCATTGTTCTTCACATCCGCGTACGTTAAACCAACTCGCGAAAGTAAATTTTTTTAAATCTTTCTCGCCATAAAAATTGGTCAATATCACCCTTCAGCCCTCCAACTAATTCCTTGCAAGAAATTATGTCGATCTGTAGATAAGTTGCGATGTTGCATTGTTGACTTTGCATTGTTGAAGTTGCATTGTTGACGTTGCAATGTTTTCCATTTGTGTGCATTTTCATTTTCTAATAAAAATTTTAATAAGGAAATTAAATAAGCTATTTTCTCGGGGAAAAAAGTAGCCTATGTCTCTTCTCGGTTCTCCAACTATCTCTGTGCAAAAAATTACGTCTATCGGTTGCTCCGTTGCGATGTGAAAGAGGGACAAACAAACGTTAAAAGACACTTTCGCATGTATATATATATCTATATATATACACACACACATATATATGGAGTACGTAGTTGAGGTGGTCTACCGATGATATGAAATATAGGCGATGGGAAAGAAATATTCTGCGTATATTAGATATTTGCATAGAAGGAGTGCATATTTTACATTTAAGGGGTATTTTGGGAGAGGGAAGTGGACATGTATACAATGTCACAGAATGAGGAGCAAATATTTTTTTTCTCATCGGGTTTTCTTAGGAGAAAAAGGAGGAAATATTAACTGTTGGATGGTATNCGTGCTATGAATCGGGTTATACATTTGACATGTATGA
This sequence comes from Clitarchus hookeri, assembly GCA_002778355.1. Lineage (NCBI taxonomy): Eukaryota > Metazoa > Arthropoda > Insecta > Phasmatodea > Phasmatidae > Clitarchus > Clitarchus hookeri. The sequence goes on from NQII01000806.1 coordinate 135,164, forward strand.
CACAGGATGAGGGGGAAATATTTTCACATAAGGACTGTCTGAGGTGGAGAACGACGATATATTTACATTTATTGTGTATCTGCATTCGAGGTGTATACATATAACCTTTAAAATCTAAGCAATTACGGGGAATATTGAATGAATATGAAGGAGAAGGATATATTAAATTTAAAAGGGTATTTTTGGTGGAAGGCGTTGTAAATATTACATGATGACCTGCAATGGGGAAGAAACGTTTTGCACATAAGGAATGTCTGAGTATAAGTTGGCAATACTTTATATTAAAAGGGACTCAGAGGTTGAGAGTGTCTTCATATTATATGCACTATAGGTGATAGGAAGGTAATATTTTGCCCATATTAAATATCTGCATAGAAGTAGTGCATATTTTACATTTAAAGGGTATTTTGGGACAGGGAAGTAGCCACGTGTAGAAGGTCACAGGATAATGAGATAATATTTTTTCATCAGGTATTTCTGAGAAGGCAAAGGAGGAAATATTTACTTTTGAATTATATCTGTTATTGGATGATATACATATGACTTTAAGGGTTGATGATGATGAGGAACTATTTGGTATTCAAATAATGCNTATCTGTTATTGGATGATATACATATGACTTTAAGGGTTGATGATGATGAGGAACTATTTGGTATTCAAATAATGTCTAAGGAAAAGTAGGTTATCTTTTCCATTAAATGACATCTGCATTGGAGGCAGTTATTTAATTGACATGTAAGACATAGTATAAGGGGGAAATATTTTTACATATGAGTTTTCAGAGGTGAATATTCCCCAAATATATACATTTATAGCGTATTTGCAATGCAGCTGTGAACAATGACATTAAATAATAAGCAATTGGTAGGACGTATACCTGAGGAGGAGGAAATATTACATTTAAAGGTTATATAGGGTGAAGGGGAACGTAGATATTACATCATGATCCGGAATGAGGTGGAAATATTTTTCACCTATGAATTGACAGTGAAGAAGGTGGAAATAATTTATATTTAATTTGGGTCTGGGGTTTAGGGAGGTAAACATTGACAGGGACTATTGGTGGGCGGAAGGAAATATGTTGCAAATAATAAATCTCTGCCTATGAAATTGAGGGAATATTTTACATTTAAAGTGTATTTACTTAAGAATGGTGTCTATAAATATATCATGAACGACACAGGTTTAGGGAGGAGGTATTTTGCACATCGGGAATGTATGAGGAGGAAATATTTTTTCATGCAACGAATGTCTAATGATAATGAGGATTAATTTAATTTTTAAAAGGAATCTGCTTTGTAAAATACTGGATTCTGAAAAGCGTCTGGTGACTTTTCTGTATGACTACACGAGGGAACGATTAACCGTACGACGTCAGACTAGAAACCCACTTACACATTTTAGGTGAAATAAATTAGCACATATGAATACAACAGGCCAACATGTAAAACAGATATCACGACACTGACAATCACTCCAGCCGGGAAGCTGGAGGGGAGATTCACTTCCCCCTCGTAAAACACGAATACATAAATTTTACTTATAAAATGAAACAACCAATAAACATCCTCAGAACGGGTCCGGTGCCCAACAAAACAAAAGCTACGCAGACAGCCGCTGCCGACTCAATGATTAGACTATGTGTATGGGTGCATTTGTTTTCCAATCACCCTGTGAGTTATGGGAGTCAAGGCTCCCGGTCTCATGACACCAAGGCCATTCGGTGGCATATGAGGGTTCAGCGGTGGAGGTGGAAATATTATGCATTAATAGGAATGTCTAAGTAGACGGAGGTATATGTTTATATATTATGGTGTCTGAGATTTAGGAGGGTATACATATGGCATGAATTATATGTGATAGGAAGGAAATATTTTGCACATAATAAATATCTGCTTAGAAGAAGGGTGTATTAGAAATTGAAAAGTGTATTTATAAGAGTGAGTGGGTCATGCATAACTAAGGACGATTAGGAAATATTATGCACATCGGGAATTTCTTAGGAGAAATTGAGGAAATATTTACTTTCAAATGGTAGCTCTGTGGAATGTTATACATATGACGTTAAATTGTAAGCAATGTGGAGTATTTATGATGAATATATGAATGCCTGAGAGGGAAGAGAAAATATTTTATTAAAGGGAATTTTTAATGAAGGGGGTATTACATATTACGTGCTGATATGCATTGAGGAGGAACTATTTTGCACCTAATGTCTGAGTAGAAGGTGGAAATAGTTTACATTTAAATGGAGTAAGTTCTTGTGGGGTGTATACATATGACAGTTATTATAGGTAATGGTATGGAAATATTTTGTTATGCACATAATAAATATCTGTGTTGGAAAATGTGGTAAAAATTTATATTTATAGGGCATTTGCAGGAAAGGGCGTTGTTCATAAGTCGTAAATGGCACACTGTGAGGGGACAATAATTTCACATAAGGATTGTCTGGCGTGAAGAAGGCCAATATATTTACAATGATAGGGTATCTGCAATTGAAGGGTATATATATACATATATATGATAAATTTTAAGCAATGTACAGGAAACACGTGGCAATACATGAATGACTGAATAGAAGGGTATATTATATTTATAGGGTTTCTTTATGTGAAGGGGGTTGCAAATATTACATGATGACCTGCAATGAAGAGGAAATATTAGGCTCCTAAGGAATGTCGGAGTATAAATACTTTGTATAAAAACTAGCTGTGGCCGCAGCATCTCACGCATTGACTATAAAATTATTTAATTAGTTTTTTTTTAAATAAGGTTATCTTCTCCCGTTTACGACCCATTCATCCGCTTACACCATTGTTCTCCATGTCCGCTTATTGTAAACTGACTAGCGAAAGTAAATTTTTTAAAATAATTTCTTGAAAAGAAAATTGGCCAATATCAGCATTCAGCCCTCGAACTATTTCTGTGCAAGAAATTATGTCTATCTGCAGTTCGGTTGCGATGTTGCACTGTTGTGTTTCATTGCTGACTTTGTATTGTTACCGTTTCATTGGTGACGTTGCATTGTTATTATGGTTGCGTGCATTTTCATTTTCCAAAAATTATTTTAATAAGTAATTTAAACAAGCAATTTTCATGGGAAAAAAATAGCCTATGTTACCTCTCGGTCCTCAAACTATCTGTGTGCGAAAAATCACGTCGATCCGTTGCTCCATTGCGACGTGAAAGAGGGACAAACATACATTAAAAGACACTTTCGCGTTTATATACATACTAGCTGACCCGGCAAACGTTGTTTTGCCATAAAAAGTATTTCTAGTGATTATAGTATTAGAAAAAAATAACTATAACTTATTGTAAGTGTGTGAGGATGTAGTATATTAGGGGAAGAGGCACGGTGCTCTGTGGACGATGACGGAATATAAAATTAGATAATTTAATAAATATTAATAAAATGGAAATACAAACAATTACAGCTTTGCGATCAATAATAAAGTTAATTAAGAAGTACACTTAATTATTGAAAATATAATTGTAAACACGTCACTACTACGATCTGAGCACAAATGAATAAGAGAAAGGTTATTGTGTGAGAGAAAGTGGAGACCGGCTACTCCGTGCTGTGTCACTGGGAGACACCTGGTGGGAATAAATTGTAACCTAGATCGATAAATGATCGATGATAATTGATCAGTTATCGACCTAGGGTAAAATTTATTAAATTACTAATATCGCTATAAAAAAATAAGGGTTGGTGGTAGAAGGGTGAAAATTTAGGAGGGTATGTATTTTTTGATGCCACATCATAAAAAAATAAAAAATAAAAATTTTGTTCAAACAATAAAAAAAAATTGTTTGGGGGTGGCCACCCTTATTACTTAGGGGTGTAAAAAATAGATGTAAATCTATTCTCAGACCTACCGAGTACACATAAAAAATTTCATATTTTAGCCAGGTCGGCAAAGCCTCCTCAAGAGTGACTAACACTGTGACGGGAGAATTTTATATATTAGATATAGTTGGACTACGAAGTTGAGCGGGTCTAAATATGAGATGAACTATAGGCGATGGGAAAGAAATATTCTGCACGTACTATATACTTGCATAGAAGGAGTGCATACTTTACATGTAAGGGGTATTTAGGGAGAGGGAAGTGGACATGTCAAGAATGTCACAGGGTGAAGAAAAATTTTTTTCATCAGGTATGACTGAGGAAAAAAGGAATTATTTACTTTAGAATGGTATCTGTAATGGAATGACTTTAAGGGTTGATGATGATGAAGAACTATTTGATATGCAACGAATGCCTAAGGAGAAATAGGATAACTTTTCCATTAAATGGCATCTGCATTGTAGGCAGTTATTTAATTGGAAGAGGGGGAAATATTTTATATAAGAATTTTCAGAGGTAGAGATGCACCAAACATATTCATTAATGGTGTATTTGCAATGGAGCGGTGTACAATGACATTAAATTATAAGTAATTGGTAGGACGTATATTTAATATAATGAATATCTGAGGAGGAGAGAAAATTATATTTACTAGGATTCTTTGGTGAAGGAAGTTGTAGATATTACANAATTATATTTACTAGGATTCTTTGGTGAAGGAAGTTGTAGATATTACATGATGACCCGGAATGAGGTGAACATATTTTGTGCCTAAGGACTGTCTGTGTAGAAGGTGGAAATAGTTTATATTAAAAAGGTTTATGATGTTCAGGGTTTTTACATATGATATGAATTATAGGTTTTGGCTAAGAAATATTTTGCTCATATTAAATATCCCTATAGAAGGAGTGCATGTTTTAAATTTTAGGGTTATTTTAAGAGCGGCAAAAGGACATGACTAGAATGTCACAAGATATGAGGCGAAAATATTTTTTTCATGCATTATCTGTTATGATAGAAATGGGGAAATATTTTTTGTTGGATGATATCTGTTTAGGAAGGATATACATATATCTTGTAAGATAGGTGACCAGGAGGAAATATTTTGCATGCAACGAGAGCCTAAGCAGAATGAAGTTATATATTACAGTTAAAGGGTACGTGCTATGAAACGGGTTATACATTTGATTTTTATGAGACAGAATGAGAGGCGAATATTTTCACACAAGGATTATCTGAGGTAGAGAACTAAATATATATATTTATATTTATTAGGTGTTTGCATTGCAGGTGTATACATATGTCATTCAAATCCAAGCAATGTGTGAGAAGTATATGGTATATCATGAATGCCTTGAAAGGAGGATATATTACATTTAGAGGGAATCTTTGTTGAAAGGGGTTATAAATATTAAACGATGACCCACAATGAGGTGGAAACATTTTGCACCTAGCAAATGTTTGAATAGAAGGGTGAAATAGTTTATATTAAAATGGACTATGATGTTGAGGAGGTCTACATATAATATGAACTATATATGATTGAAGAAAATATTGTCCACATATTTACTATCTGCATAGGAGTGCTTATTTTACATTTAAAGTGTATTTTGGGAGAGGGACATGCCCATGTTCAGAAAGTCACAGGATAAGTAGGAAATATTATTTCATTAAGTATTTCTGAGAAGGCAAAGGAGGAAATATTTACTTTTGAATTATATCTGTTATGGAATGATATACATATGACTTTAAGTGTTGATAATGATTCGAAACTATTTGGTATGCATATGACATGAATTATATGTGATAGGAAGGAAATATTTTGCACAATAAAAAAATATCCTTAGAAGAAGGGTGTATTTGTAATTTAAAAGGGTATTTATGGGAGTGGGTGAGGTCATGCATAACTTAGGCAATTGCACATCGGCAATTTCTTAGGAGAAATTGAGGAAATATTTACTTTTGAATGGCAGCTGTGTGGAGGGGTATACATATGACGTTATATTCTAAGCAATGAGGAGGAAATATGTTGTTTAAATGAATGCCCGAGAAGGAAGAGAAAATATACAAAAAAGGTAATTTTTGATGAAGGTAGTATTACCTATTACGTGATGACCTGCAATGAGGTGGAACTATTTTACACCTTAGAAATGTCAGAGTAGAAGGTGGAAATAGTTGATATTTAAATGGAGTAATCTGTTGAGGGGTGTATACATGACCGTTATTATAGGTNTATCCTTAGAAGAAGGGTGTATTTGTAATTTAAAAGGGTATTTATGGGAGTGGGTGAGGTCATGCATAACTTAGGATGAGGAGGAAATATTTAGCACATCGGCAATTTCTTAGGAGAAATTGAGGAAATATTTACTTTTGAATGGCAGCTGTGTGGAGGGGTATACATATGACGTTATATTCTAAGCAATGAGGAGGAAATATGTTGTTTAAATGAATGCCCGAGAAGGAAGAGAAAATATACAAAATAGGTAATTTTTGATGAAGGTAGTATTACCTATTACGTGATGACCTGCAATGAGGTGGAACTATTTTACACCTTAGAAATGTCTGAGTAGAAGGTGGAAATAGTTGATATTTAAATGGAGTAATCTGTTGAGGGGTGTATACATGACCGTTATTATAGGTNGAGTAGAAGGTGGAAATAGTTGATATTTAAATGGAGTAATCTGTTGAGGGGTGTATACATGACCGTTATTATAGGTAATATGATGGAAATATTTTGTTATATACATAATAAATATCTGTGTTGGAAAATGTGGTAAAAATTTACGTTTAAAGGGAATTTGCAGGAAACGGTGTTATTAATAAGTCGTAAATTACACACGGTGAGGGTACAATAATTTACTTAAGGATTGATTGCCTGGGGTGGAGAAGGCCAATATATTTACAATGATTGAAGGGTATATACCCTTCAAGTCCAGATATCCTATCATGGCAAATATATTGCTATTATATATATTGGTAAATACATTATATATATATTTGTATATATATATATTTATAGCTCTGGAGTAGCTGTCTCCGGTGTGGTGCCGTCCAGCCCAGACTGAGGCCGACCANTATATTTATAGCTCTGGAGTAGCTGTCTCCGGTGTGGTGCCGTCCAGCCCAGACTGAGGCCGACCACCGGAGTTAGAGACCAGCGTGCTGTGGTCAAACACACGCACTGTGCCTCAGACCACCGGAGTGGGCTATACCAGTCGCCTGAGGTGTCGGGACCATGGTCGGTCCTAGTATGCGAGACCGGTCCATTCAGCTGCGGGAATAGGCCAGTTATGCGACAGTTATTATCCATTCGACAGTTTCATGTCATGCCTAGGACAACCCCGGGCAGGCAGGCATCAAAAAGGATATACACCTGATATAAACCCCACCCAGGGCCGGTTCATCCTCCGCCGAAGACTACACCGTATCCAAAAGGGGGCATTGAATTACACATCTACCTCCAATTGGCAATGCCCATTTCCCATTATAAGCCCAGTGCACTAGCTGGATTCGAAGGTACACCAGAATGAGTACTTTCGCAGATAAGGCTGTTGTCCTGGCGATGCATAGACCAGCCCCGACACACAACCCCATCTCTCAGTCCAAACTAACCATGTTTGAACAACTAGCCCTGAGCCCTATTCCTAGGGCCAGCACCACTATCCACCGCCAGATGTCTGAGAGACCTCTGCATATGCGTGACGGCAATCAGGCCTCACTCGACTCCCTACAGTCCCAACTAGCGAATATTTAAACCCCAGCCAGCACGAAGCCATTCCCTCCTGGCCGCTGGGAAAACCTGGAACCTCTCAGGTCAGGCCAGCCCGTGCTACTCCTTCCTTGTACTTTAGGGTGTCGAGGCCGAAGCCAAGTCCATTACCATACCAGAGCTCCTTCACTGGCTGAGCTCCAGTTTTGGGCCCCCTCGACTGTTAAGGAGTTGACCAGCCTGCCACCAAGCTAGGTTGTTTGTGATGGTCCACAAACGACGCTTCGCAAAGGAGGCGGATACCCCTTTCAAATTGGATCGGGGCCCTCCCAGGGTTGCCCACGTCTGCTGACCCGAAGGCCACCCGCTCGTACCACGCGGAGGTGTGGGTCCCCTTGATCTGTAGAGGCTACATATTCGCATAACTGGCCTATTCCCGCAGCTGAATGGACCGGTCTCGGATACTAGGACCGACCATGGTCCCGACACCTCAGGCGACTGGTATAGTCCACTCCGGTGGTCTGAGGCACAGTGCGTGTGTTTAACCACAGCACACTGGTCTTTAACTCCGGTGGTCGGCCTCAGTCTGGGCTGAACGGCACCACACCGGAGACAGCTACTCCAGAGCTATAAATATATATATATACATATATAATCAGTTTTAAGCAATGTAGAGGAAACATGTGGCAATACATGAATGACTGAAGAGGAGGGGATATAATATTTTTAGGGATTCTTTGGTGAAGGGGTTGCAAATATTACACGATGACCTGCAATGAGGAGGAAATATAAGCTCTTAAGGAATGTTGGAGTATAAATACTTTGTTTAAAAACTATCTGTGCCCGCGGCATCGCTCGCATTGACTACAAAATTATTGTAATTAGGTTTTTTTAATATGGTTACTCTCCTCCCATTTACGACGATTTCACCCGCCGCCGCAATTGTTCCCCACGTCAGCGTATTGTAAACCGACTAGCGAAAGTAAATTTTTTAAAATATTTTCTTTCTATAAAATTGGTCAATATCAATCACCCTTCAGCCCTCCAACTATATCTGTGCAAGACATTATGTCGATCTGCAGGTCGGTTGCCATGTTGCGTTGTTTTTGTTACATTGTTGACTTTGCATGGTTACCGTTGCATTGTTAACGTTCCATTGTTGTCATGGTTTGCGTGCATTTTCATTTTCCATTAAGAATTTTAATAAGGAATTTAAATATGCAATTTTCATGGGAAAAAAGTAGCCTATGTCAGTTCCAGGTCCTCAATCTATCAGTGTGCAAAAAATCACGTCGACCCGTGTCTCCGTTGTGACGTGAAAGAGGGACAAACAAACATCAAAAGTCACTTTCGCATTTATACATATATAGATGGACTACGAAGTTGAGGGTGTCAAATATGACGTGAACTATATGCGATGGGAAAGAAATATTCTGCACATATTATATATGTATTTGCATAGAAGGAGTGCATATTTTGCATGTAAAGGGTATTTTGGGAAAGGGAGGTGGACATGTCTGGAATGTCACAGGATGAGGAGGAAATATTTTTTTCAGCTGGTATGACTGAGGAGGAAAAAAGGAATTATTTACACTAGAATATCTCTTATAGGGGAATATACATATGACTTTAAGGGTTGATGATGATGATGAACTATTCTATATGCGACGAATGCCGAAGGAGAAGTAGGATATCTTTTCCATTAAATGACATCTGCTTTGGAGGCAGTTATTTAATTGACATGTAATACATAGGAAGAAGGGAAAATATTTTTACATATGATTTTCCAGAGGTGGAGATGCAACAAATATATACATTAATAGTTTATTTGCAATGGAGTGGTGTACAATGGCATTAAATTATAAGCAATTGGTAGGACGTATGTTTAATATTATGAATATCTGAGGAAGAGGGAATATTATATTTACTTGGATTTATTGGTGAAGGAAGTTGTAGATATTACATGATGACCCGAAATAAGGTGGACTTATTTTGTACCTATGAATTGACTGTGAAGAAGTGGAAATAATTTATATTTTTAATTAGTCGGAGGTTTAGGGATGTATACATTGACATGAACTCTCAATGGGCGGAAGGAAATATTTTGCACATAATAAATATCTGCTTAGAAGAAGGGTGTATTTGAAATTGAAAATTGTATTTATGGGAGTGGGTGGGTCATTCATAACTTAGGACGAGTAGGAAATATTTTGCACATCGGGAATTTCTTAGGAGAAATGGAGGAAATATTTGCTTTTTGGTAGTTGTGTAGCGGGGTATACATATGACGTTAAATTCTAAGCAATGAGGAGGAAATATGTTTAATATATGAATGCCTGAGAAGGAAGAGAAAATATTTCATTAAAGGCAATTTTTGGTGAAGGGGGTATTGCGTATTACGTGCTGATATGCATTGAGTTGGAACTATTTTCAGCTAATGTTTGAGTAGAAGGTGGAAATCGTTTACATTTAAATGGAGTACGTTGTTGAGGGGTGTATACAAATGACAGTTATTATAGGTAATGGGATGGAAATAATTTTTTATGTACACAATAAATATCTGTATTGGAAAATGTGGTAAAAATTTACATTAAATGTCATTTGCAGGAAAGGGCGTTATTCATAAGTCGCAAATGACACACGGTGAAGGGACAATAATTTCACATAAGGATTGCCTGGGGGGAGAAGGCAGATATATTTATAATGATAGGGTATCTGCGTTTGAAGGGTATATAAATATATAAAAATAATTCTAAGCTATTTAGAGGAAACATGTGGCAATACACGAATGACTGAAAAGGAGGATATATAATATTTATAGGGATTCTTTGGTGAAGGGTGTTGCAAATATTACATGAACTGAAATGAGGAAAATATATGCTCCTAAGGAATGCTGGAGTTCTAATACTTTATATTAAAACTAGGTGTTCCCCGCGGCATCGCTCGCATGGACTACGCATTTATTGTTTAGGTTTTTTTTAATAAACTTACTTTCATCCCATTGAAGACGCTTTCTCCCACCGCCACCATTGTTCACCACGGCCGCGTATTGTAAACCGNACTACAAAATTATTGTAATTAGGTTTTTTTAATATGGTTACTCTCCTCCCATTTACGACGATTTCACCCGCCGCCACCATTGTTCTCCACGTCAGCGTATTGTAAACCGACTAGCGAAAGTAAATTTTTTTAAATATTTTCTTTCTATAAAATTGGTCAATATCAATCACCCTTCAGCCCTCCAACTATATCTGTGCAAGACATTATNAAATATTTTCTTTCTATAAAATTGGTCAATATCAATCACCCTTCAGCCCTCCAACTATATCTGTGCAAGACATTATGTCGATCTGCAGGTCGGTTGCCATGTTGCGTTGTTTTTGTTACATTGTTGACTTTGCATGGTTACCGTTGCATTGTTAACGTTCCATTGTTGTCATGGTTTGCGTGCATTTTCATTTTCCATTAAGAATTTTAATAAGGAATTTAAATATGCAATTTTCATGGGAAAAAAGTAGCCTATGTCAGTTCCAGGTCCTCAATCTATCAGTGTGCAAAAAATCACGTCGACCCGTGTCTCCGTTGTGACGTGAAAGAGGGACAAACAAACATCAAAAGTCACTTTCGCATTTATACATATATAGATGGACTACGAAGTTGAGGGTGTCAAATATGACGTGAACTATATGCGATGGGAAAGAAATATTCTGCACATATTATATATGTATTTGCATAGAAGGAGTGCATATTTTGCATGTAAAGGGTATTTTGGGAAAGGGAGGTGGACATGTCTGGAATGTCACAGGATGAGGAGGAAATACTTTTTTCATCAGGTATGACTGAGGAGGGAATAAGGAATTATTTACTTTAGAATGGTTTATATTATAGTCGGATATTCAGATGTATTTAAGGGTTGTAGATGATTAGAAAATATTTAGAATGGAAAGAGACCCTAAGCAGAATGAAGCTATATATTACAGTTAAAGAGTATATGCTTGGAAATGCGTTATACATTTGATTTGTATGACAAAGGATGTTGTGAAAATATTTCCATATACGGATTGTCTGAGGTGGATATCTACTATATATTGACATTTATTGGGTATCTGAATTGGAGGCGTATATATAAGAAATAACAATATAAGCAATGTACAGGAAATATTTGTCAATTCATGAATGCATATAAAGGATGATATATTATATTTAAAGGGAATCTAGGATGATGGGTGTTTTAAATATTACATGATAGCCTGCAACGAGGTGGAAACATTTTGCACCTAACGAATGTTTGAGTAGAAGGTTGAAATAGTTTATATTAAAATGGACTGTGAGGTTGAGGATGTCTAAATATAATATAAACCATAAATTATTGAAAGAAATAATCTGAACATATCAAATATCTACATAGAGAGAGTGCATATTTTACATTTAAAGGGTATTTTGGGAGAAAGCCATGTCTAGAAAGTCACAAGATAAGGAGGAAGTATTTTTTCAACAGGTATTTCTGAGAAGGCAAAGGAGGAAATATTTACTTTTAGATGATATCTATTATCGAATGATATACATATGACTTTAAGGGTTGATAATGATGAGGAACTATTTGATATGAAATGAATGCCTAATGAGAAGTAGGATATAATATATCCTACTTCTACTAATAACTGCCTCGAACGCAGATGTCAGTTAATGGAATATATTATATTCCATTAACTGACATCTGCGTTCGAGGCAGTTATTTAATTGGCATGTAAGATATAGTATGAAGTGGAAATATTTTTACATATGAGTTTTCAGAGGTGGAGATGCAACAAATATATACATTTATAGGGTATTTGCAATGGAGCGATGTACAATGACATTAAATAATAAGCAATTGGTAGGATATATTTTAAATATAATGAATACCTGTGGAGGAAGTAATATTATATTTAAAGGGAATCATTGGTGAAGGGGTTGCAGATGTTACATTAAGATCCGAAATGAAGTGGAAATATTCTGCACTTATGAATTTACTGTGAAGATGGTGGAAATAATTTATATTTAATTTGGGTCTGAGGTTTAGGGAGGTATACATTGCCAGGAACTATAGGCGGGTGGAATAAAATGTTTTGCAAATAATAAATCTCTGCCTATGAAATTGAGGGAATATTTTACATTTAAAGTGTATTTACTTGAGAATGGTTTCTATAAATATACCTTTTGCGCCTAGCAAATGTTTGAATAGGAAGGTGAAATAGTTTATATTAAAATGGACTATGAACTAGAGTAGGTCTACATATATTTTGAACTATATATGATTAAAGGAAACATTCTACACATATTTACTAATTGCATAGGAGTGCTTATTTTACATTTAAAGGGAATTTTGGAAGAGGGAAGTGGGCACGTGTAGAAAGTCACAAAATAAGGATGAAATATTTTTTCATCAGGTATTTCTGAGAAGGCAAAGGAGGAAATATTAACTTTTAAATTATATCTGTTATTGAATTATATACATATGACTTTAAGGGTTGATGATGATGAGGAACAATTTGGTATGCAACATATGCCTAAGGAGAAGTAAGATATATTTTCCATTAAATGACATTTGCATTGGAGGCAGTTATTTAATTGACATGTAAGAAAGCATGAGGGAGAAATATTTATACATATGAGTTTTCAGAGGTGGAGATTTCCCAAATATATACATTTATAGTGTATTTGCAATGGAGCTGTGTACAATGACATTAAATAATAAGCAGTTTGTAGGATATAGTGGTATTTTGCACATAAGGAATGTATGAGGAGGTAATATTTTTTCATGCCACGAATGTCTAAGGGTAAGGAGGATTTATTTTATTGTTAAAGGGTATCTGCTTTGTAAGATACCGGATTCTGAAAAGCGTCTGGTGTTAAGGGCCCTCCTAGCACTCGTATAATAATAATGACTTTTCTATATGACCACACGAGGAAACGATTAAACGTACCACGTGAGACTGTAAACTCACTTACATATATTAGGCGAGATAAATTAGCACGTTTAAATACAACAGGCCAACATGTTAGACAGATATCACGACACTGACATTCACTCCAGCGGAGTAGCTGGAGGGGAGCTTCACTTCCCCAAGTAAAACACGAACACATATATTTTATTTATAATAGGAAACATCAATAAACAACAGCTACGCAGACCGCCGCTGCCAACTCAATGACTTGAGTATGTGTTTGGGTGCATTTGTTCTTCAATCACCCAGTGAGTTATGAGAGTCAAGGCTCCTGGTTTCACGACACCAAGGCCATTCGGTGGCATATGAGGGTTCGACGGCGGAGGTGGAAATATTATGCACCACAGGAAAATCTAAGTAGATGGTGGTAATTTTTTAATATTTCATGGTGTGTGATATTTAGGAGGTTATACATTTGGCATGAATTATATGTGATAGGATGGAAATATTTTGCACATTATAAATATCTGCTTAGAAGAAGGGTGTATTTGTATATGAAAAGGGTATTTATGGGAGTGGGTGGGTCATGCATAACTTAGGACGAGTAGGAGAGCACATCGGGAATTTCTTAGGAGAAATGGAGGAATATATATATTTTTGAATAGTAGCTGTGACGTTAAATTCTTAGCAATGGGGAGCAATTGTGTTTAATATATGAATACCTCAGAAGGAAGAGAAAATATTACATTAAAGGGAATTTATGGTGATGCGGGGTATTACATATTACGTGATGACCTGCAATGAGGTGGAACTATTTTACACGTAGGAAATGTCTGAGTAGAAGGTTGAAATAGTTTATATTTAAATGGAGTAAGTTGTGGAGGGGGGCTTATACACATGGCAGTTATTATAGATAAAGGGATGGAAATATTTTGTTATTTGCATAATAAATATCTGTGTTGTAAAATTTGGTAAAATTTTACATTTAAAGAGCATTTGCAGGAAAGGACGTTATATATATGCCGTAAGTGGCACACGGTGAGGGGACAATAATTTCACATAAGGATTGCCTGGGGTGGAGAAGGCCAATACAAATACAATAATTAGGTATATGCACTTAGAGGGTATATATATATAGTTATATATATATATATATATATATATAGTTATATATATGAAATAAATTCTAAGCAATGTAGAGGAAACATTTNATACAAATACAATAATTAGGTATATGCACTTAGAGGGTATATATATATAGTTATATATATATATATATATATATAGTTATATATATGAAATAAATTCTAAGCAATGTAGAGGAAACATTTGGAAATACATGAATGACTGAAGAGGAGGGTATATAATATTTGTAGGGATTCTTTGTTGAAATGGGTTGCAAATATTACATGATGATCTGCAATGAGGAGGACATATTATGCTCCTAAGGAATGTCGGAGTACAAAGACTTTATATTTAAACTATCTGTGCCCGCGGCATCGCTCGCATGGACTACGAAATAATTGGTTATGTTTTTTTAATAAGGTTACTCCCCGCCCATTTACGACGCTTTCTCTCGCCACCACCATTATTCTCCACGCCCGAGTATTATAAACCCACTAGCGAGAGAAAATTTTTTAAAATATTTTCTCGGTAAAAAATTGGTCAATAACACCCTTCAGCCCTCCAACGATATATGTGCAAGAAATAATGTCGATCTGCAGTTCGGTTGCCATGTTGCGTTTTTTTTGTTACATCGTTGACTTTGCATGGTTACCGTTGCATTGTTAACGTTTCATTGTTATTATGGTTGCGTGCATTTTCATTTTCCAATTACAATTTTAATAAGGAATTTAAATACGCAATTTTCATGGGAAAAAAGTAGCCTATGCCACTTACCGGTCCTCAAACTATCTCTGTGCAAAATTCAGGTCGATCCCTTTGCTACATTACGACGTGAAAGAGGGACAAACAAACATCAAATGACACTTTAGTATATATATGGACTACGACGTTGAGGGGTCTAAATATGTCATGAACTATAGGCGATGGGAAATAAATACTCTGCACACGTTATATATTTGCATAGAAGGAGTGCATATTTTGCATGTAAAGGGTATATTGGGAGAGGGAAGTGGACATGTCAAGAATGTCACAGGATGAGGAGGAAAGGCTTTTTTCATCAGGTATGACTGAGGAGGGAATAAGGAATTAT
Organism: Clitarchus hookeri; assembly: GCA_002778355.1. Classification (NCBI taxonomy): domain Eukaryota; kingdom Metazoa; phylum Arthropoda; class Insecta; order Phasmatodea; family Phasmatidae; genus Clitarchus; species Clitarchus hookeri. The sequence continues at coordinate 150,872 of NQII01000806.1, forward strand.
TTACTTTAGAATGGTTTATATTATAGTCGGATATTCAGATGTCTTTAAGGGTTGTAGATGATTAGAAAATATTTAGAATGGTATCTCTTATAGGGGGATATTCAGATGTCTTTAAGGGTTGATGATGATGAAGAAATATTTTGAATGCAACGAGAATCTAAGCAGAATTAATTTATATATTACAGTTAAAGGGTATATGTTTGGAAATGGGTTATAAAATTCATTTGTATGACACAGGATGATGGGAAAATATTTTCACATAAGGATTGGTTTAGTTAGAGAACTAATATATATTGTCATTTATTGAGTATCTGCATTGGAGGTGTATACATATGAAATGAAAGTCTAAGCAATGTGTAGAAAATATTAGGCAATTCATGAATGACTTTAAAGGATGATGTATTATATTTAAAGAGAATCTATAGTGAATATGGTTGTAAATATTACAGGATGACCGGCAATGAGGTGAAAACAATTTGCACCTAACTAATGTTTGAGTAGAAGATTGAAATAGTTTATATTAAAACGGACTATGAGGTTGAGGGGGTCTAAATATAATATGAACCATAAATTATAGGAAATAAATATTCTGAACATATTAAATATCTGCATAGAATGAGTGCATGTTGTACATTTTAGGGTTAATTTGAGAGAGGCGAGAGAACATGACTAGAATGTCACAGGATGTGGCAAAAATATTTTTTTTATCGGTTAATTATACTGCATGCAACGAGGGCCTAAGCATAATGAAGTTATATATTACAGTTATAGGGTACGTGCAATGAAATTGGTTAAACATTTGATTTTTATGAGACAATGAGGGGGGAATATTTTCACATAAGGATTATCTGAAGTGGAGAACTACAATATATTTATATTCATTGGGTGTTTGCATTGGAAAACACATACATATGACATTAAAATCCAATCAATGTGTGAGAAATATTTGGTATATCATGAATGCATTTGAAGGAGGATATATTATATTTAAAGGGAATCTTTGATGAAAGGGGTTATAAATATTAAACGATGACCTGCGATGAGGTGGAAACCTTTTGCACCTAGCGAATGTTTGAATAGAAGGGTGAAATAGTTTATATTAAAATGGACTAAGAGCTTGAGGAGGTCTACATATATTATGTACTATATATTATTCAAGTAAATATTCTGCACATATTTACTATCTCCATAGGAGTGCTTTTTTTTACATTGAAAGATTATTTTGGGAGAGGGAAGTGGTTATGTGTAGAAAGTCACAGGATATGGAGGAAATACTTTTTCATCAGGTATTTCTGAGAAGGCAAAGGAGGAAATATTTACTTTTGAATGATATCTGTTATCGAATTATATACATATTACTTTAAGGGTTGATTATTAGAAACTATTTGGTATGCAACAAATGTCTAAAGAGAAGTAGGATATATTTTCCATTAAATGACATCTGCATTGGAAGCAGTTATTTAATTGATATTAAAGACATAGCATGAGGGGCAAATATTTTTACATATGAATTTTCAGATGTGGAAATGCACCAAATATATACATTTATAGTGTATTTGCAATCTAGTGGTGTACAACGACATAAAATTATAAGCAATTGATAGGATACGTGTTTAATATAATAAATACCTGAGTTGTGAATATTATATTTAATGGGAATCATTGGTATAGGGTGTCGTAGATGTTACATTATGACCCGGAATTGAGTGGAAATATTTGTCACTTGTGTAGAAGGTGTAAATAATTTATATTTAAATTGAGTCTGAGGTTACATTGACAGGAACTTTAGGTAGTCGGAGGGAAATATTTTACACATAATAAATCACTGCCTATGAAATTGAAGGAATATTTTACATTTATAGGGTATTTTCTGAAGAATGGTGTCTATAAATATGTCATGAACGACACAGGTTTAGGGAGGAGGAATTTTGCACATCAGGAATGTATGAGTAGGAAATTTTTTTTCATGCAACGAATGTCTAACGATACGGAGGATTTATTTTATTGTTAAAGGGTATCTGCTCTGTAAGATACCGGATTCTGAAAAGCGTCTGGTGCTAAGGGCCCTCCTAGCACTCGTATAATAATAATGACTTTTCTGTATGACTACACGAGGGTACGATTAAACGTACCACGTGAGACTGTAAACTCACTTACATATTTTAGGCGAGATAAATTAGCACATTTGAATACATCAGCCCAAAATGTTAGACATATATCACGACACTGACATTCACTCCAGCGGGGTAGCTGGAGGGGAACTTCACTTCCCCAAGTAAAACACTAATACATAAATTTTACTTATGATATAAAACAACAATATACAGCCTAATAAGGGTCCGGTGCCCAACAAACACACCTGCCGCCGCCGTCCCAATGATTTGAGTATGTGTTTGGGTGCATTTGTTCTTCAATCACCCAGTGAGTTATGGGAGTCAAGGCTTCCGGTCTCACGACTCCAAGTCCATTCGGCGGGATATGTGGTTTCGGCGGCGGAGGTGGTAATATTATGCACCAAAGGAATGTCTAAATAGAAGGTGGAAATTGTATATAATTTATGGTATCAGAGATTTAGGTAGGTATACATATGAAATAAATTATATGTGATAGGAAGGAAATATTTTGCACATTATAAATATCTGCTTAAAGGAAGGGTGTATTTGAAATTGAAAAGGGTATTTATGGTAGAGGGTGGGTCATGAATGACTTAGGATGCGGAGAAAATATTTTGTACATCAGGAATTTCTTAGGAGAAATGGAGGAAATATTTATTTTTGAATGGTAGCTGTGTGGAGGTGTATACATATGACTTTAAAGTCTAAGCAATTGGGGGGGGGGGCAAATGTGTTGAATATATGAATGCCTTTGATGGAAGAGTAATTATTATATTTAAATGGAATTTTTTGGTGAACGGTTATTACATAATGACCCGCATTGAGGTAAAACTATTTTGCACCTAAGAAATGTGTGATTAGAAGGTGAATACAATTTATATTTAAATGGCTTAACTTGTTGGGGGGTGTATGACAGTTTGTATAGGCAATGGGATGGAAATATTGTGTTTCGTACATAATAAATACCTGGGTTTGAAGTCGTGGGAAAAATTATACATTTAAAGGGTATTTGCAGGAAAGGGCGGAATTTATAAGACGTGAATGACACATGAGGGGAAAATATTTTCACATAAAGATTACCTGGGGTGGAGAGTTACGTTATATCTACAATTATACGGTATCTGCATTAGAAGGATATATATATATATATATATACAACATTAAATTTTAAGCAATGTGGAGGAAAGAAGTGGCAATACATGAATTACTGTGGCGATGGAGGTTATAGTATATTTAAAGGGGAATCTTTGTGAAGGGGGTTGTAAATATTACATGATGACCTGCAATGAGGAGGAAATCTTTTGCACATAAGGAATTTCTGAGTATAAGTTGGAAATACTTTATATTAAAGTTTCCACTAGCATAGACTACTTAATTATTGTTTAGGTTTTTTTATATAATGTTCCCTCTTCCCGCTTATGACACTTCCACCTGCCGCCACCATTGTTCTCCACGTCCACGTACGTTTAACCGACGCGCGAGAGTAATATTAGCCAACATCAACTTTTAGCGGTACAACTATTTCTGTGCCAGAAATTACGTCGATATGTCGCTAGTTTGCGACGTTGCTATGTTATTGCGTTTGTGTACTTTTTAATTTTTCAAGAAGAATTGCCCTATGGGATTGAGAAATTTTCTTTGGGTAAAAAGTAGCCCATGTCACTTCTCGGACCTCCAACTATCTTTTACAAAAATTGATGACGATCCCTTGCTCCGTAGGGACGTGGAAGAAGGACAAATATACAAACAAACACTTTTTCGCATTTATATAATAGTTAGGATATATATATAGTAAGGACCGATATATTTTTCAGTTACATATCCACCGATGAGTTATTTTCCATATCGACATTTATCGATATTTTTTGAAGTAACGACATATCTATAAGTATCTATATATCGATATATCGAGCATTGACACAGCATTGTACCCAGAGGGCTAATTTAATAAACAATTTTTTTTAAGGAAATGAGATATTTTTTCAGTATAAAAAGTAGCCTATGTCAACTTTTACTGCAGTACAGAAGCGCAACCACCGATCTTTCATGGTACGGCCTGAGCGAAGTAGGGCAGAAAACACATATTAGTATTTCTCTGTTATTGATAGATATATGCTACCGCGGAGTTTTTTTAGGTCTTTTTATTCTACACAATTCTTTACTACGTGATATTGTTCCATATTTAATGGTTTAGACAGCGCATTGCAAGAGAGCGCGCTGGCAGCAAACTTTTTTCCGAATTGATACACTATTGTTTTTGTTTGTAATTTTTTTGAGTTATTTTCTGGCGATAAAAAGTGGCCGATATCACCTTTCAGCCCTCCAGCTATCTCTGTGCATAAAATCACGTCGATCCGTTGCTCCGTTGCGACGTGAAAGAGGGACAGACAAACACCCAAACACACTTTCGCATTGATACATATAGATGGACTACGAAGTTGAAGGGGTGTGCATGTGATATGAACTATAGGTAAAACAGTACGTCTGGCAACCCTGCCCTCCCCTTGACTATTTGAATCCAGTGCTCTAGGTTGCAATTCGCGGTCGTATTTCTCCGCTCGTCGCGCCGAGCTCTCGCCAGTACAAGTAGTATGTAATGGACACGCTAATACGGACATTTCACAGCAAAACAGGAGCGTTGTCTGGCGCTGCGCTGGAGCGGGGTATTGGCGCTGGAAAACCCAGCTACTTTCACTTGTTGGCGTACTTTCCGCCTGCGCACATACCGTCAATATAACACACGTAAATGTCGCGGCAACTCTAGCTGCACTCCACCATGCTTTGTGTACTACATCCGCAGTTATAGCTCATTCACGGTTACTTACAACTTTTCTGAAGCCCTGATAAAGTTCTACTTCCAGGATATTCCTCCGCCTCATGTAAACAAAACTTATCCGAGTCTAGAAATTTGCAACAAAGGGAGACAGCACCGAGTTCTTGAGCACTTACTGCAATACTATTTTGCATAACAACTATTTATTTCTAGGCATTGCCAACATACCTATTTTCTCGCAGTTTTAATCCGTATTAATTATAAATGAAATTTAATTATTTTAATGAAATTTAAATAATATTTCAATTTAACCGAAAGTAAGGAGCTTTAATGTTAACACACGTATAAAACACTTGTGATTCATGGCATCTATAAGAAACAACAAAATACGTCTTATATGGTGTGATTTTACAAAGGTTTGATTTAAAAAATGTGAAGAAATCGTGAATAAGACGATTGCTTTTCATTGGCTGTGGCTCCAGTTTAAGCTGAGAAGAGCGAGTGTCTACTCCAGTACGTCGGCTCGTGCTGGAAATAGCAGTCGATCGACAGAGGCGGAAGCCGGCTTGAGCCTTGAGTGCAAGGAGGGCGGCTATAGCACGCGATGTGGATATCAATTGTGAAGTATGGCTTCTATGCGCAGAGAGACTTGGTGTTGGGCAGGTGGTACGCATGCTCCATGCTCCAGCTGAGTGGTAATGACAAACCTCCTTTACTGCTTCTGATAAGCCATTCTGATAGCGCTGTCCTCACGAGAGAAGTGTCCCGCGTCGCGACTCTAGTGCGTGCGCGTACAAACTCAGGTGCGTGAAAAAAAATTATATTTGGGCGACTCTTAACAACGTCTTGAGAGTCTGTGAGGGTGAAGTGAGTTGAGTATGGAGCAGCACCGGAATACAGCACCAAAGCAGCACCAAAGCCCCTCTACTCCAATATACACATTTGACTCTTTCCCGAGAGCACGATTAAAAATTCTGCTGTCGATGTTTAATGAAAAAAAATTCACGTTAAAATTTCCAACATATACACAAATGTGTCAAATTTGCTAATAATTTCCTGGTGTGTGGACAAGTTACTACTTCAATATAATAGTATAGATCGTTCACGGTAAACTAAGCACTTTTGAAATCAACCCTTGAAAAAAAAATCGCTGTCTCTAACAAGGTGTATTTTAACGGACTCGCTTACGGAAATGTTCCCAGTTAATGTCGTATTCAAAAGTGTAACTTTTACGTTTTTGTGGCCACTGAACTTATTTGCATTATGCTCTGTCTCTTTTACGCGGATTGAAGTAATAAATGGAATGTTGTTTCAAATATTTACATTCGTAACGATTTCACAGATTTCACTGTTACACTTGATTGGTGAGTGAATAAAGTGAGGGGTTCAATGGTAATGCTAATTTTACATATGTTGGAAGAATGGAAAATGTACAGAGAATTAGATCTTAGGCGTGGCATTCAAAACTGCTCAGTTAGTCGTGAACAACCTATGGGTAGAATCTTTCTATAAATGTAGTTCACATTTTCACTTACTCGAATTAAGTATTACAGTACGATACGTCTAGAATGTTTGCAGTTTTAATTTCGATATGTTTATATCAAAAGAGGTGATGAAGGTATTAGGGGACATAATGAATGGTGTCACAGGTGCTCACCTGCTCCATTTTGCGTGAGAAGCCATCTTAGGTAGCCGAAGTCTGCTTGTCTGTCAAGTAAGTAGACGCTCGAGGGCGGAGCAGATCACTACTCCGAACAAAAATTAAGTATGGATTTTACGTAAAGATTTACCCGATTGACGCAGGACTGTATTAAAAATAAACAATTAAAAGTTTCACGGAGAGTTCTATTATTGTTGGCGCACCTGTAGGAGCCTACTACATACACCTTATAAAATACCGGCAAGGTGACTGTAATTTAATATGTACTTCAATTAGCTGCTTATTTACTATCAATGACAGTTTAAACGTTTGATTTGAATGTATGGTGAAGGGTATGGGGTCTTTCCCACAGTTCAGTGTGACAAACACAGAGGGAAAATGAGATAGACTGCTCGTTCTAGTTGCGCATTACCAAATCCTCGTGTTCTAACATCGAGCTGCATTTGTGCCAATAGCATTGTAAAACAACGTGGCTATTATTTGAGAGAATGCTTTCCCCGCCCTTGCATTCCGGCGCTACTCCATACCCACCTCACTTCACCCTCGTCGGCTCTCAAGGCCCCGATGTAAAAGTTGCGCAAACCTCTCCACTCTACACTCCGCTGAAGTGCAAACAAACACGTGCATCACTGCTGACCATGTGATTGTAGCTGCACTGTCAGTTGTGGACACGAGTAGACAACGACACTCGGTCTACTTCATCTGTAGTCTATGGTTGAACAGTCATCTATAGTCCATTCGCGGTTCTTCACAATTTTTGAAGCCAACCTTTGAAAAATCACCCCATGCATGACGTGTTTGGTTGTTTCTAAATATGTAGTATATCACATTAATTTTATACTCCTCTTAATATAGAGGTATTTTAGTTTTGATTAAATTAAACTTTTACTATATTTTATCTACAAGTTGTATTATTTAATATGAAATTTATTTTTAAAAAAACCCGAGAGAACATAGGTATGTTGGCCATACCTAGCAATAAATAATTCTTATGCAAAATGTTATTAGACTAGAGTGCGCTCGAATGCGGTGCGTTGTTCCTTTGGTGTGATTTTTTAGACTCAGTTAAACTTTGTTTGCATGAGGCGGAGGGATATCCTGGAAGTGGAACCTCCTTGGCAGGGATTCAAACAAGTAGGAAGTGACTGTGAATGTACTATAGATACTCGCGTGCGGCCGGAAGTGCAGGGGGAAGGGAAGGGGGTGCGGCCGGCCCGGGGTGGACACCCCCGGACGCCTGGGGAAAGCAGTTGAGTCAGCTGAGAGGCGGGTGGCACAGTGGTATGTGTGCCCCCCTCCCTCCCACAGCCCACGAGGACTACTCCTGTTGCGCGCAGTCAGCAAATACTCCCCCCTCTACACGAACATCGATTGCCACTTGGCTGTGGCTCCCTTAGTTCGCACAAGTGGCTACTCTGCCTCTACACGCGCCTTACTTCTGCTGTGTGTCGCTCTGCGGCGAAATTACGCTTTTACACTATTAAAAAACTTGCTGTGTTAGACCACATATTTACAACAATACGGCAAGTTGAATATTAATTTTTTGTGATTTTTTGGACCTACAAATAACTAAAAATAATAACTCACCAAAACTAGCTAACTCACACTGAAATATATTACTATTCGTTACTTTTAAAAATGTTTAAAATCTCGTAGTTTTTAAAAATTGCTTAAAATAAATACATTTATTTTACATATTTTGGTTTTTGGCAGTCCATGTGTGTTCGTAAAATAACTTTTGCTAAGCATATCTTGAAATGTGTTAAGATATTACCTTTCATTTGCCTGTGTTAAATTTTCTGTAAATGAATTGGTTTACTTTATTTGCAATTCCCAAAAACATTAAAATTGTGATTTTTACACGCAGTGATGCAAAAACTGTTACGATCTAAGTATTTTCATGCGAGGTTAGATTACTTAGAAGTTATGTCTACAAATTAAACGGTATTTCCTACAATTATAAAGTAATACAATATTTTAGTAACCAAAACCCTTAGGGCTAAACCTCACAAATCATGTTTAAGGAAATGGCACCCCGCACCATGATACCTCTCGTTGGGGGTGTGTACGAGCGCATTTACCAATTCTGCTGTTGTCAGTTCAGTTTGAAGCCACGAGTGGCAGCACTGCAACTCTAGAGGGCATAGTGCAGGTGACAAGGTTTTCTTTCGGGAAACTTAGGTGAATTTTATTTAAAATACGCCGAGACGATGGAGGGCAGAATTCGATACTGCACCGCCATCAATTTTAACGATGACGCAATTACGTGGCCAGTTTGAAAGGGGTGAAATTGTGTGTGATGTGAAGAAAAGACGGTGGGGCAGAACGATAATGACAATGGGCGAAGGAAGTGCGAGGATTGTGCTGCACACAATCCCACCTTCCCTCTGGAAGTGGAAGTCCGTACGGTAATCTGATCGTTAGTCAGGTGTTGGCAAATCAAGAGTCCATCGCATTTTAAAGCAAGTTAAATAAAGACCCTGCATTCCCATTCTACTTTCACGCTATGAATGAAGACGTCCCATGCAGGTCTGTAGAACGTTGTGAGTGGATTGTTAACATGGACAATGGAAACGGAACATTTTACTGACCTGATTATTTTGTTCGATGAGGCAACATTTAAATTGAATGAAACTGCGAACCTCCACAACTGTGTGCACTAGGTCGATCAAAATTCCCACATTGTAGCAGCTAATTTTCCAGGGTTAAGAGTACAGTGCGGTATATCTACAGTGTTCCTGTTCTTCTTTGGCGGAATTGTGGCAAGTGAAAATCACCATACCATGTTGCAGGAAAACATCGTGAAAGTTGTTCACCAGCTCTAGCCACATGAAGATCGTTTTATCCAGTAGGAAGGTGCAATGTTACATTACCTTCGAGACGTACTGTTGTTCTTGGATGAAACATTTTTTTGTGAGGTGAACAGGACGTATAGAGTCAAATACAAGTAATCTCATGAGATTGTCTTTAGTAGTTTCTCTGTTATTCCCGTTCAAAGAGAGTAAACATTCATTCGGAACAACCGGTATTTATCTTCTGCACAGGGGCGGATCTAAAAGAGTACTGAGGTGGCGTGAAGCCCCTCTTCCATAGAGCTTGATGTTACACTGCATAAAATGAGATTCTTCTTGAAACCAAGTGCATTGTTGACAGTGCAGTATTAAGGGTCCAACCTGTCTGCAGCTCTTTCTAAATACGCGGACTCTAAGGCCGATTGTTGTTCACTCATAACTTGCCTCATCGACTCTACACGCAAGGCGCTTATCTGGTGTGCAGTCTTTCCGTCGACGACTCGCCTCATAAGTGGCGATCCTTTATTTTTTATGGCGCTAGTAAAGATAAAAGAATGACGCGTGTCTTAAGAAAACTTTGAGGTTTGTGTATAGAGAATCAAGTAGTTGAATCTGATTCTAAAAACCCCCGTTTTAATCAGTTTTAAATAAGAACTTGAATTTCATTTTGGACACGAAATATTTTCTAAATGCTTTTTGAATGGGGTTACTTCGCGTTTTCTCTAAACCTACAAAAACGGAACCTTGAAAACCCTGCTTAAGACCCACTTGCATTTGCAGTGTGTATTCTTCCACCTCGTGTACAAATAATATTGGCATGGGGGGTCTAATTGCTTTATTCATGCGCCGGTTAAATAAAATTATGCAATTATAACAAAAGTAAATATTTGCGGTGTCTAACAATTTTATATGCATTAAAAACAGAAAACAAATAATAATAATAAAACGTTTCAACATTTACCATGGTTTATCTTAATTCAACGTTAAGGAAAGGAACTTTTTCTCTCTGTCGTTAACAACTTCACTGGGCACACGGGACCGTGGTAATAAAGTGGTTAGACTACTCGCCTCCTAACTAAGCGAACCGGGTTAGAATCCTGGCGGGCCGCTCCCGGATATTTCACGTGGTTATCGTGCTGGACGGTGCCACTGATCGGCGGGTTTTCTCGGGGATCTCCCGTTCCCCCACCCTTGCATTCCGGCGCTGCTCCATACTCACCTCGCTTCACACTCAAAGGCTCACAAGGTCTCGATGTTAATAGCGGTTCAAATCTCTCCGCTCACTCACTATACGCGCGACAAGCAGTGTGTCCTTTAAAATATGTGCAGGTAGAATAAGTGACTTTTTTCAAAGGTTTATTTCAAAAGTGCTCTGTTAATTGTGAACAGCCTGCCAGGTGACATTGCACACGAACACTCCCGCACAGCTTGAAACCACTTTTTCAGACCACCAGATCTCAAAATATGGGGTCAAGTAAATACAAAATCACTGGAGGCACATGTATTGAACATAGCCGCAGACTTTCCACCAAAACATTAAGCATACTGTCACTGTCACTGCCAAAGTCCCATAGATAGAGGCAGCACGACTCGCAGAATCTTGCGCGTAGCGGCTATAGTGCAGTTGATGCGCATGGCAGTGACGCCCTTATCGCTCCTGCATTTTTACCTGAAACGTGGAAAACCACTCGAGGTGGGCGGGACATCCAAAGTGCTTGAGTTAAGGTGAAGTACCTGTACAAAAGGCGAGGTGCTAGAAACGACACACATGTTTACAAGGCGTCACTTTATTATGTGGTTATAGCTAGGATCTACAATGAGAGAAGCTGTGGCTGGAGTCAGGTGGTGGTGTACCCCGGCCAGGTGTGGGAGCAGCCGATGTTAGGCCAGCCGTAGAGCGGGGCGGTGTCCGGGGGACACCCCCAGGGGTAGGCACATCGCTGAGGCTCCGCCCGCCCCAGCATGCACTGCGGGCCGCACGTCACTGAGGTCTTGCCAGCTACGCAGCCGAGCGCCGAGCACCTGGACACCCACCACACGCATTCGCCATGACAAGGATGGCATTCACTCTGAAGGAGGATGCCATGCACCCACGGTAACAACAGAGGGCGTTCACACTTTTCATACCCGACACTCAGGGTAACAAAAAAGAGAATTCACTCCAGAAAACTAGAATTTTCATACGACACACACAAAATAACAAGGGCGAATAATCACTCTAGAAAAAGAAAACATTTCACTGAGGATAAAATAACTGACAGTCACTCTAGAAAACGACAACATTTCATACCTGACACTGGATAACAGAGATGGACATTCCATTCAGAAAAAAAGCCATTTCATACCAGACACCCAGAATAACAAAAGAGGACATTCACTCTAGAAAACTGGAACTTTTGATATNTGACAGTCACTCTAGAAAACGACAACATTTCATACCTGACACTGGATAACAGAGATGGACATTCCATTCAGAAAAAAAAGCCATTTCATACCAGACACCCAGAATAACAAAAGAGGACATTCACTCTAGAAAACTGGAACTTTTGATATCATACACTCAGGATGGCACAGGACATTCATTATTAAAATAAGATTTCATAAAATAAGTAGGTATAACAATGCAATTTCATTAGCGCTTCAGATTATTTATACTGGGGAATTATAATGTACTTTATTTCGTATACAGTAGCGGACATTGGTATAAGATGTGCCCACCCTTGACCTTTATTACTTCTCTAACCATGCAGGGTGACTGTCAACCAAGTGTGGGATGTCTCCGGGCAAATGGCCGACATTCTTCCTGCAGCTGGAGTCGGCAAAATGCGTATTTCTGAGACGGCGTAGCGACTATCAAATTTAAATGTACCGTATTTTTTTTAAGAATAAATATTACAACTTGCCATCGTTGCATTTCGTGTGTCGTCACCGAAACTGTACCAATGACGTTAAATCTGATGTGCCAGGAAGATTTGTTTTAAAATACATAAATATGTATTGTATTTATTGGGGGATAAGCAGGGATAAGCGATTGCAGTTTCCGTAAAAATTAAAATACTTAGTAAACTATTTACAGCGGTGACAAAGCTAGTAATGTAGATATTATAAATTATGAAGTAACTAATTGTTTGGGAGGAAATCCATGTTCACTGCAACTAGAAAATCCACAGGGACTCAATTTGTCACACAGTATAATTTTTTTTGCTTAAAATAATTCGTACTTGACGTAATTACACCAATTATTGGCAAAATGAAATAGCTAAACTCGCAAAAGCGCGTGTTAAGAGTGAACACGTATTTTCGCTAGATAAATAAGAATGTTTTCACGAGGCTTTTATATTTTTATAATGTTATGATAAAGGTATTCAAGAAATAACTCGTATGCTTTACCTTACTGTAGTAAATAATGAAATGCAGATTGAATAGCTACACTATTAAAATTTATGTTTTAATGGTGTCAATATATTTCTACAAAAAATTACTAACATGACAGGTATTGCTGTAAACTATAGACATTTTCCCAAAATTTTGTTTACCTACAGTAAATTTATTACGTTTTTATTAACACAAGCGAATGGATGAATACAGTTTTGAATAGCGGGCTGCCACAGTATTTTATAAGCTCGAAATATAATCATATATTGAGACAGTCACCTGGTTTATGTTACAGTTTCAGTGCTATAGGCTATTCACGGAAAAGTGAGAACTTTTTTGAAGCCCTCTCATTTGGAATAATAGTCAATAAATATATTTTATTTTAGCCTTAGAAGTTAACTTTACAGTGAAGTGGATTATGCACACTGCGTTTCTTCCAAGCTAAGGTAAGCTTCGGCTTCCTGAGTATATTTAGCTGGTACTGGATATCACCTGCAGTGGAATGGTTCACGAGGTTATAGCCTCTATACTGGCTCGGGAAATCTTGTTTCTCCCAGGCTTCCCCGAAGACGTAGGCAGGTGCACAAACAAAAGCCGGCGTAGCATAGCTTCCTGGCTACTAGTAATGNCCCAGGCTTCCCCGAAGACGTAGGCAGGTGCACAAACAAAAGCCGGCGTAGCATAGCTTCCTGGCTACTAGTAATTGTTGCAATCCTGTCTACAGCCTTATAAATATCTTGCGGCGCTGCTGCTTCGCTCCTATTTGCAATCGGGCGATTTATTTTTAAACATTCCTCTCTCAATAGGCCTACAAAACTCTCNGGCGATTTATTTTTAAACATTCCTCTCTCAATAGGCCTACAAAACTCTCAGAAAAACACCAGCTTTCTGGTGACATCACAGCACTGCTGCTTCGCTCGGTTTCACCAACCATCCAGCTTGAGAAATCCAGTTTAATTTTATAACGAGTCAAGAATGCGGCTCCTAGTATTAGATTTTATTTAGTCCCCTTATTACTAACGCTGTTACTGGTTTTGAGCTGCCTAAACTTTCAATATTTAGTCAAACCTGCTTGTTCACTAGTGGACTCGTTCTTGATGTTGCGCCTTTAATTCTCGAACGTGGTACCGGCATGCTGAGTAATGTGTATCCAGTAGCCAAAATACGGTGGTACAGTTCTTCAGAAATGCAGCTGGCTTCAGCGCCGCTCTCTAGATACGAATCCTAATTAATACGACCCAACTTGCAGATTCTTTGCCGATACATTATGCTTCCGCAGTACTGCTCGTGCTAAGCCAATCTCCTGAGTACTACCGCTGACCGCGTTTGTCTTGAGCTCTCTGCGTGGCTGGTGTCACAAGTAGTGTCACACAGTGGCATGCAATGTTCCCCTACCACCTTCTTCAATGCTCGACTATTCCTGCCATGTGGCCTATCCGGCTATGGTTTTATTGTGGCTGTGCCTTCCCGTTTCCATTTCACAATCACATCCCCGACGCTCGACTTGGACGACCTGATAAGGAAGCAAATGTCCCTGACGGATTGCTTACTGACGTGGCAACCAATAACTTCACCACTTTCGAAGTCACCGAACTCCCTTTCCTCCATCCATTATGCCAGTATCATGTATTACTGACCAACACCAATTTTTTCTAACCTTCCTTAAAACTAAGAGGAGAGTCGGAGGTGATAGGTAGGGAAGGGACCTTAGTGCGTCTCAGTGCTGAAGCCCACACGCCCAGGCATGCAGGGAATATACTAAGTACAAGGGCACATGCTCGCGGCTATACTGAGATTGGGCAAACATGGTTGCGGTTTGGGTCATTGTTATCTCCCGTGCTAACTTAAAGCGAACTACAAAGGGCGTGGGGAAACTGGCTTAGACACAGTAAAATCCCGTCGACAACACGGAAAGTTCAACAGGATGCAGAAACAGTTTGTGAAGGAGGACATGTGGTGGGAAAGCCTACCTGGGTGGTCCGTCGACGGCGCAGCAGAGTGCTGGGGGCCGCAGCTGGGGGAGCTTGATGACGACCTGGGGGCGGTCGACGACGACGGTGAGGTTGGACAGTAGCAGCTNGCTCGGCGTCGCCGTGGGGACGCCGCTCGCGGTTACCGCGGCCAGACACACCAGCCACGCGCGCCACAGCATCTGCACACACACCCACGTCGTACATTTACTGGATACTACAGGACTCAGAGACTGCCTGTAACCAGGCAAGAGCTGTAAGGACTACACTCGCACGCGCTACAAGTGCGCCATCACCTCTACGCGCACGGCTCTGAACTGGCGTGCAGTGTTCTCGCCGTGCTGCCTCTGCGTATGGCACCAGTGACCCTATAATTGTATTGGTGTAAAGTCTGTCCCTAGAATACTTTTAGGTATATAAAACGCGTATATATTGAGATACAGCGCTTTCACAAAGGCCGTTTATACACTGAAGAGCCAAAAAAAACTGGTACACCTGCCTAATATCGTGTATCCCCCCCCCCCCC